>JBBDGP010002289.1:40000-306633 GCA_037952835.1 Lithobates septentrionalis
TTACTACCATTTCACTCCCACAACGCATCACCGTTCCAGAGCCAGTCGCATCTGACATGCACCGATTCTTTACGGAATGCCTTGCTGGTTCCAAACAGCATTTCATGCCATACTAGAGCTCGGTTGGTTGCCAGTCGCAAACACGGCACAACCAATTCAAGCCTCAGTCTAATAATCATTTCTCTCATTTCATTTCATATGATGCGCCGATTCGAATCCAGATGCATCAAATAGGCACCAGATCGTCCCGGGTGCACCAATGTTTTCACTTGCCTCATTTCAATACATGCTCCAGAGCCCGGTTCTCGGTCGAATCAAAGATGACGACCAGGCCAGACCTCTGTCATGAAGTCCATTCATAATCAAGGCAAACATTTCGAATCATTTCATTGTCATACAAATCGTTGCTTCAAAAAATCAGTTAGCAATCTCTTCACGAAGTGTCACCTTTTCGTTTTTCTCAGGTCAGTCAGAGTTCAGTAGGTCCACCCTGCACCAGGTTGGACGATATCCCCCCAGGTAAAAAAAAAAAAAAAAAGGGGAATGGGAGAATAAGTCGGGTAAGTATGACTCAGCGGATCAAAGAAAAAACTTGAAATTCATCTCACCCCTAATAGGTTACAGTCAACCAGGAAATAAAAGCTCAAGAGAATCCTCACCAGAGCAACCATGTCTCAGTCCGGCAGCGAAGACCTCACGGCCCCGCTGTCACCTTCTCCGGTCTCAGAAAGCGGCAGCGTGCAATCCCTTAGGGGATGGACTATCCCCAAACTGACGGCAGAGCTCAGACGCAGAGGTGTCCCCTTCCCCGCCACAGCAAGGAAAGGCGAGCTTTTCAAACTCCTCTTTCCCCCACCAGCAGCAGGACCCAGTACCCAACAGGCATCCCTTCAGTCGATATCATCGGCCATTGCGCAATTACACACGATGGTGTCATCTCTATCCACCTCAGTTGCAGACGTCCAAACCAGGGTTGCAATTCTCGAGGCCCGACCGGCCACGGCTGTCCCCGACCCAACGGCAACTCAAAGCTTGACACCTCTTCCTGCAGGTACCTCAGGCTCAAGTCACATTGTCCACCCCTCCCACCTGGTCCCAACCAGTATCAGGAAGGACATCTTGGACGGCAAGGACGTCAACCTGGCCTCTCTCCTCATTTCCGTACATGATTTGGCAGAAAATAAAGCCTACTCCTGGGGTGACATATCAGTGGTCCTTAAAGCCAAAGACCCCAGATTGAACCGCAAGCTAACAGTCTCAGAGTTTACCCTGGCCTTTGGCATGCTCAGAGATGTCCTGTGCTCAGCCACCCCTAGCAGGCGGGAAGAGTTAGATTTGTATCTCCATACTGTGGTAGACTTGGGCCACAAGTATGGAGGTACTGCCTTTTACGATTACCATCGTTCCTTTTCAGCCAAGGCCGCGGCCAGACTCATACAGTTCCAGATCACGACAGATTGGAGTCTCATGGACACAGAGCTCTTCTGCCGCCACTTTGCCGGCTTACGCTCACCTCTGTGTGCGATTTGCCAGTCTTCCACCCACACTGCCACCTGGTGCGCCAATACAGCAATCAGACGGCCTTTCGAGTTTCCCTCTACCTCAGGTTCAGTACAGGGTCAGCCGATCCCTGAACCAACGCCTCAGGTGGATAGACTCGGACGCCCAGTCCGAACCGTGGGAGGGGCAGCCATCTGTAATAACTTTAATCAGGGGTCCTGCAACTTCAGCCAGTGCCGTCTACTTCACCTCTGCACCATATGTCATAGAGCCCACCCTAGGATTTTGTGTGAAGTCAAGCAACACAAGAAGGCGTGACTAAGCCGGA
Source organism: Lithobates septentrionalis (assembly GCA_037952835.1). Taxonomy (NCBI): domain Eukaryota; kingdom Metazoa; phylum Chordata; class Amphibia; order Anura; family Ranidae; genus Lithobates; species Lithobates septentrionalis. Next base: position 41,829 of record JBBDGP010002289.1, read on the forward strand.
TCAACCTCTTATGGTTAGGATGGTATCTCACTTCACATCCCACCCCTTCCCTGGCCACCTTCCTTATCCAAGGCTTCACAGCAGGCTTTCACACCGGCCTCATTTCACTACCCCACACTACTCACGAATGTGCCAATCTTCGTTCGGCAGCCATTGACGAACAAGCCATAGATCAGCTCTTGCAGGCAGAGGTGGATCGAGGTTATGTGATAGGCCCTTTCAGTTGCCCCCCTTTCAACACATGGAGAGTCAGCCCTATTGGGCTTGTCAAGGGCAAGTTTTCAAATAAATTGCGTTTGGTGTACGACTTGTCTGCGCCTCATTCTTCCCACATACCCAGTCTCAATTCCCTGATCCCCTCCGAGGAGTTTTCCCTAAAATATTCTTCCGTGGACATGGCAATACAAGCAATCATCAAAGCAGGCACAGGCGCCTGGCTCTCCAAAGCCGACATCTCGGATGCCTTCAAGCTCCTGCCCATCCACCCAGCCCTTTGGTGCTGGCATGGCATCAAGTGGAAGGAAGCATATTATTTTGCTACAAAGCTCACCTTCGGTTCAAAGAGTAGCCCGTGGCTCTTCGACACGTTCGCCCAGTCCCTCGGTTGGATACTAGTACACAAGGGTCAATGCCATGAAGTCATCCATTATCTAGATGACTTCCTACTGATAGAACCACCCAGCAAGCCCCCAGGAGATCTCGACAAACTTAGGGTAATTTTTGGAAACCTCAATGTTCCTATTGCCGAGCACAAAGTCGATGGCCCAGCAAATAGCATCACTTTTCTCGGGGTCAGCTTGGATACCTGCGCAATGCAAGCCAGTCTCCCCCTCGACAAACTAACACGCATTAGGGCAGTTCTTCACGAGTTTACACATACCAAGGACTGTACCAAAAAACAGTTGCAGTCCCTCCTGGGTATGCTCAACTTCGCTATGCGAATTATTCCACAAGGCCGCACATTTGTATCACGCTTACTCAGATTTCTGTCGGAAACTCAAGACCCTGATCAGATTTTGAATTTAGACTCCGCAGCCATAGCGGACCTATCCATGTGGGAGGAATTCTTGTCCGCCTGGAATGGCATATCTCTATTCATACCTATAGTTTCGGTCCATTCACCCCAGGTGGTAACGGACGCCGCAGCCTCCACAGGTTTCGCGGCAATTTTTGGCCATCATTGGTTTTCAGGACCCTGGTCTCAACAGATACTATTGATACCCGGCTTTTCCCAAACATCTGCCCTCTTTGAGCTTTACCCCATAGTGGCAGCCGCACAACTCTGGGGCCACCACTGGACAGGACAAACTGTAGTCTTTAGCACCGACAACCAGGCCACGGCAGACATCATCAACAAAGGCAGGTCCAAGTCCCTAGCAGTCATGTCCTTCCTGCGCAGGTTGGTACAACTGTCTTTACAACATCAGTTCAATATACACTGTGCATTTATTCCCGGCAGATACAACTCAGCAGCTGACGCACTGTCACGTTTCAATTATTCCTCTTTTTTCAAACAGGTTCCCGATGCCGATCCAATGTCGGCCCCTATCCCTGTCTGGTCACAACTGACCCTGGACTAGTTCAACACTTACACGGAGCTACACAACTCATAAATCATTCCCTCTCCTACAACACACTTAAAGCCTACCAGACAGCTTGGAAGGCCTTTAACAAATTCCTCACGTCCTGCCGTAAAGGACCAACAGATATCAAGCAGGTACTGGCCTTCACTGCACACTGCCACACGCAGTTGGCCTTATCCTACAATACCATCCGGCTATACCTAGCCGGCATTCAACATTTTATGGCGCTTGAAGACCCCACGAAATCTTCACTATTCACATCTCACGCTATACGAGCCGTTTTAAGGGGAATTCAGAAACAACAACCAGTCATCAGCACTAAGCGCTTGCCCATTACGGGACCCATCTTTAGGGACATGTCAACGATCTTGGCTACCTCGCCATTCGGTCTGCTCCGCAGCACGGTCTTACAAGCAGCTATATATCTAGCGTACTATGGGTTCTTGCGCCCTGGCGAATTCACCTCTAACAAATCCACAGACCGAGTACTATGCAGACGACACTTACTTAGATACCAAGACCATTTCATCCTGCACCTCGAGGTCTCTAAAACCCAGCAAACGGGCTCAGGAGCGAACATTCACCTCTACAAAACCAACAACAGCTGGTGTCCAGTCGCCGTACTCAACCGGCTCCTGTCACTCCTGCCTGAACAACCAGACAGCAGTCCCCTTCTACCGTTCCCAGTTAAACCCTTAAACGCCTCTCAGTTTGTGGAACACATAAGAATACTTCTCCGCAATCTTCATCTTAACCCTAGCCAGTATTCCGGACACTCGTTTCGCATCGGAGCAGCCTCCGCGGCATCCCGCCACGGTGTTCCAGACCACATCATCAAAAGACTGGGCAGGTGGAAATCAGCCTGCTTCGCCCGGTATATCCCCAACCCACAAACAGAGATGGCACAGGCATTCTCCAAATTGGCTCAATAAATAATTGAAAATCAATAAAATCATAACCCTACCTGAATGTTTTTGCCCCCTTATTTTGGCATACCGGCCATTAGACCAAGGCACACTTTCAGGTCCATTTCATATGGTAAGTCCACACTTTCAGGTCTATTTCCGATGGTAAGTCCTATCTTTACTGTAAGTGGTATCCACGTACATACCGGACATAGGGCTCCAACCATAAGTAGGAAGGCCAGTATGGTGGCCTGAATTTATGGGAGGAGCCCGGGGGGTACTTAAGCAGCCCACTCACCTGTGGTGTTTGTCGGTTTCCTGTGCGCGATACCCACCCTCCCATCCCCATTTCACAGCATTTCTCAAACTATTCATTTCATTCATTTCTCTTACAGAATAATCATTTCTTAAACCAGGGTATGCCCCCTTATTTTGGCATACCGGCCATTAGACCAAGGCACACTTTCAGGTCCATTTCATATGGTAAGTCCACACTTTCAGGTCTATTTCCGATGGTAAGTCCTATCTTTACTGTAAGTGGTATCCACGTACATACCGGACATAGGGCTCCAACCATAAATATATATATATATATATATATATATTGTGTTTTTTTTTTTTTTTTTATTCATTAAAATGTATTTTTTGCAAAAAATACTGTGTGACATAAAAAAATACAACGATCGCCATTTTGTTCCCTGGGGTCTCTGCTAAAAGAAATATGTATAATGTTTGGGGGTTACAAGTATTTTCCTAGCTAAAAAATACTGATTTAAACAAAAAGTGCAAGAAAAGGCTTGGTCTTTAAGTAGACGTGTCCTCTCTATGATTCTCGGTGATTATTGTGATCAGGCCAGAAAGTGAGTAGAAGCCCAAAATGTAATAGTTGTTATCAATGCAAGAATAGAGAGAGTACTTTTCATTGGGGACACCTGTCGAAAGAGGATTTTACATTAATTTGGGGAATAATTCTATTTATATTTCCTGTAATGCCTCTGTGGTATGAAGTAAAGGTTCTAACCCTTACACTCTCTATGAAAAAAAAGTTTTGGCTGGAGTTCTACATTAAAGAGAACTTGTCACATTGCCCTTACTGGCTCTTTTATAAGAAAAAAAAAAACACCCTCTATCGAGGCTCTATCGAGCCTTTAATAATAAATACCCAAAGCTTCTTCCAAGATGTCGCACACGGGTCTGGGCAGCCAATTTCAAGACCTGAAAAATCATCACTTGATGTGTAAAAGATAACATATTGTAAGTTCTGACATGATCAAATGCAGACCTTGCACAGGGTTAAGATTATGGTCGAACAAAAAAACAGGACAGTGCATAGAAGATATCAGGGGGTTGGGGGGGTTTCTCACAAGAGCACTTTACCCAGAGTCTCTTTATTGTCAAGTACTGTAGGTTCTATGGCAATAAAAAAACTTCCAAGTTCAAAAGGGTAAAAAGGGCCATTAAAAGATATTATGTCACATAAATATTAGATGATCAAGTATTAACAATATAACTACCTCTTTCATGTGTTGGAGCCAATGGTAATAGCCATGACATAAGCCTTGCAAGGATGAGGGGATTGTTCAGCATAGCTCCAGAACGTCAACCTTGAACCATAGATTTTTAATATCATTGTCTATGGGAAAATAGAGGATTAAGGACAGGTGTGAATGACAGTGTCCTGACTTGTTTCCAAGTCTGCACTATACATAATCAACATAAGCCTTTTTTTTTATTTTACAGCCTAATACCCAAATGAAGACATACTGAAAAGTTAATGGAAGGAAAACAAACGCTACGGCATATGCAAATAAACTTACCCTACACGGCTGGACTTTTGTATTCTTATGACATTCATATAATCACAAAATGCTTTATGAAACTGTATAAACACTGTAACGACAGACAAGGAGTATTTGGCAGAGCCAACCGCTGCTGCCAAACCACTGGCTTTATACCTGGATATGTTTTAAAGAACACTGTTATCAATGTGATTATCATGTAGAAGTTATTACTAGTATTCTTTATCCCCAAATAAATTATTTTCTCTTGTGAAATCAATTAGCTTTTTTACTTTATGTACTTGTTTTCATTTTCTGTGTACTGTATATCCTGTGGCAAGTCCTAACTGCTATCCCTCTCCCTCTTCTGTCTACATAGTGGCAGTTTTTGCTATAAAGCTTTTTTTGTTGTAAGAGTTTATATTGTACTTCATGGCAGTGGCTCCCAGTGCGTGGTATGTGTACCTCCAAGGTAACATCAGAATCATTCAGGGGTTAATTCCAGTTATCAATTAAAAGTCACTTTCCTAATCTGAAAATGTATAGAGTCAATTCACCTAAAACTGACATTTCAATGGTTTGTAGTTGACTTGCCAAATTTTGGTGATGTCATTCAGTCACTTTGTGATTAGATATGGCCCCTCTCATGCTGCCTGTAGTTTATTCAGCTGTAAAGGGAGTAGAACATGCACTTTCTGGCATTAATGTCGTACCAGCATTTTTGCTTGGCCCCTCACCTTTATCATGTTCTTCCATGCCATCCCAACCAGTGTTTCTATTTTTTCCCTGGAACCTAAGCACATAATACATCACAGGTCAACAATTTTTCTTGCCCATCCAAGTTTCTCAAAAAAGGTCCAAGGGTCCTCTCACTTGCCTTCAATATAAGAGTTCCAATGGCTAAAAGCTAGTGGACTCCTAGGGCATCTCTCTGCAGGCAAACAGGTGAAGCAGATATCATTCCCATTCCCTTCCCTGTGACTATACTAACATCCTCAGCTTCTGTTTCAAGGTCCCAATGAAATACTCCCACAGACATGTGTCACCTGTATTTTCTGACAGAGAGTATGCATCAGGTTGAAAAAAAAACTGCAGGCCTTGATCACTGAGAAGCTCTGTAGGAAACCCGACTCTCATAAGTATTTCTTTCAAAGCATCAGAGACCATGTCCACCCTGAAGGAGGATAGTGCCACAGCCTCTGAATACCAGGTGGCATAGTCCAATCCTATTAGGATAAACAGTATAGTTTGCCTGAAATGCTGGGGGTGGCTAGTGGCCCAATTCAATCCACTGATCCCCTCCTAATACATCTATCAATTATATTAGAAGGTTGTAGCTGAGCTCTGTGAGCATCTCCTACTTTGCCAACACGCTGGCAGGTTACACAAGACTGATGGGAGTTGGCTGTAAGAATTTTAGTATAAAAGAAAATTAAGTGCGCTACCCAAAATATACTTAAATAAATAGACAAACTTAATAAATTAAATAAATGTGAATAAATATACAGTCAACTTAAGAACTAATGGTGCAGTTCCTCAGTGAAAACGGTGTTGTCTTCAATATGTCTTCATTATATCTTCATAAGCGGTGTAAAGGTAAAGAAAAAGGGGGGCTGCTTACCAGAAGTGCTGGACCCCTATTACAGAGATTGTACGAGCTCAAACAGGTTGTCTCCTCTGTCAGGAACAGCTGATCCGAAATTGAGACAGGATTCTCTCCACATCAGACAGTTCAAACTACTAGGGGGGCAATCAGGAATATTCCCTTCTGTTCACTATTCCGGCAAAGCCGCTCAAAGCATGTGGTAAAGTGTTTAAGAGAAAAAGAGGCGCTTCATTGTGCAGTAGGTTTAAAATCCTTTTAATCCATATGATGGACAACCGACATCAAAAGCACAAGCAGAGCCAACACAGTTGCAGCTAAAAAACACACAGCCGTGGCCGAAGCCGATCAGCTGGAAAGTGGTGACGTGAGGTCCTCAGGCTCCACCCAACGCTGCGTTTTTCTGTAAGAGGCATCGACTGGGAGAGGAGGCTGTAAGAATTTTAGGCCAGAAAAAAATTCTTCTTAACTCGGACCATGGTGATTACCAAGTGACCTGCTAGGGGAATTTTCTGTGCCACCTTTAAGAACTGTCCCCAAAATTGGTCAGGTACAAGGAGCTGCAATTCACCATGTCTACCTCATTGCCTTTGGTGGGCAGATCCTCCTTGTACAAATTTGCATTGTCTAGTAAACCTTTTTTTGTCCTGCTCCACAGGAGGGCTGGGAGTTGGGTTAGTCTTCAGTTCTTACTCAAAGACAGTACTACAAGTCCCAGCCAACTGCCTTATGGTGAATGAGAAGAGCAGCTGAGGCTCAACGGAGACTGAGTCCACCAAGTTTGGGCAAGGAAAGGGGATATGGGTATCTTTAAATAGTACCTTGGTATGTTCAAAGTGTTCTGGTTGGTGAATCCTGGTTGTCATCAGAAAATGCATAGTATGAGACCAGAGCCCTCAGGTCTGTGCCTAGCAGCACCAGCGTGGGAATTTCATTCAGGACTCTAACCTCTCAGCCTCAAACATTCCACTACCCAACCCCAATCAATTAAAACCCATACACCAGGTACATGTGAGCAGGTTTCCCAAACTCCAGTGAGTGTAAGGAATTTTTCTGAGATGAACTCCATGTTTGTACACCAGCTCAAGCAAATGAGTGTGACTTCTGTGACAGTATCCCATAAGCCAGTAACAGTTCAGCTACCAATCATGACAAGCTGTAGGTTGGGGTTGTGTTGTTGCCCCTCATTTTTCCACTGATAATCAGCACAGAGAAATGAGTGTTGGCTGGTTAGCTAGGTGCAATTGGCCTCTTCTGCTCAGGACAGGAATTCTTGATGTGTACAGGCCTTCCACAAGTCTTGATCTGTAGGTATTTGCTCATGTCAGCTTGTTACCAGGAGCTCCAGGTTCTAGTCACTGGGAAGCTTGGCTAACAGGTGCAGCAGAGGTGCAACAGCCACTGGGAGAGCCCTGTGTTGGTCAAATACTTTAGTGTTTATCTGCTACTTCTGCTGTCGCTTTGGCAATTTCAGGCTTGCACTCCTTCACTGTTGATGGAATGCTGTTGATCTTCTCTCTGAGACTGTGTGAGTTGATCCTGGATCATCAGGGGCTCAAGGGGAAATGTATTTCAGTCTTTCATTCCAGTATCAGTATGTGGCGTGTAAGTAGCTTACCACATCTGTTTATCTCAAGGTCCTTTCTGCAGCAACTTGAATCTCTTGCAGTATACTACTGGTGTCAATTGTTACTTAAAGTAGTCTTCTGGGATAACACTAACTAGTCTTAAAACTGTTTCCACTCTCCTTCTAACACCTATTTAAACAAATCTGTAGAAGAAAGATGTATACTCACGGGCCACTTTATTAGGTAGACCTTGCTAGTACCGGATCTGACCCCCTTTTGCCTTCAGTACTGCCTTAATTCTTTGTGGCATAGATTCAACAAGGTGTTGGAAACATTCCTCAGAGATTTTGGTCCATATTGACATGATAGCATCACACAGTTGCTGCAGATTGTTGGCTGCATATCCATTATGCGAATATCCCATTCCACCACATCCCAAAGGTGCTCTATTGGATTGAGATCTGGTGACTGTGAGGTCATTGGAGTACAGTGACCTCATTGTCATGTTCAAGAAACTAGTTTGAGATGATTTGAGCTTTGTGACATGGTGCATTGTTCTACTGGATGTAGCCATCAGAAGATGGATACACTGCAGTCATAAAGGGATGGACATGGTCAGCAACAATACACAGGTAGGCCGTGGCATTCAAATGATGCTCAATTGGTACTAAGGGGCCCAAAGTGTGCCAAGAAAGTATCCCCCACACCATTACACCACCAGCCTGACCATTGATACAAGGCAGGATGGATCCATGCTTTCATGTTGTACGCCAAATTCTTACCCTATCATCTGAATGTTACAGCTGAAATCAAGATTCATCAGATCAGGCAACATTTTTCTAATCTTCTGTTGTCAAATTTTGGAGAGCCTGTGTTATTTGTAGCCTCAGTTTCCTGTTCTTAGCTGATTGGAGTGGCACCCGGTGTGGTCGTCTGCTGCTGTAGACCATCTGCTTCAAGGTTCAATGTGTTGTGTGTTCAGAGATGGTATTCTGCATACCTTGGTTGTAACGAGTGGTTATTTGAGTTACTGTTGCCTTTCTATCATCTTGAACCAGTCTGCCCATTCTTCTCTGACATCAACAACGCATTTTGGTCCACACAACTGCCGCTCACTGGATATCTTCTCTTTTTAAGGACCCTTCTCTGAAAACCCTAGAGATGGTTGTGCATGAAAATCTTAGTAGATCAGCAGTTTTTGAAATACTCAGACCGGCCAGTCTGGCATCAACAACCAAGTCACTTAAATCTCCTTTCTTCCCCATTCTGATGATCGGTTTGAACTTCAGCAAGTCATCTTCACCATGTCTAGATGCTTAAGATGCATTGAGTTGCTGGCATGTAATTGGCTGAGTAGCAATTTGTGTTACCAAGCTATTGAACAGGTGTACCTTATGCCGCGTACACACGACTTTACGGCAGACTTTGTCCGGCAGACTTTTCGACGGACTTTACGAAGGACTTTACGAATGAACGGACTTGCCTACACACGATCAACCAAAGTCCGACGGATTCGTACGTGATGACGTACGACCGGACTAAAGCAAGGAAGTTCATAGCCAGTAGCCAATAGCTGCCCTAGCGTCGATTTTTGTCCGTCGGACTAGCATACAGACGAGCAGACTTTTCGACCGGACTCGAGTCCGTCGAAAAGATGTGAAACATGTTTCATTTCTAGGTCTGTCGAACTTTTGGGGAAAAAAAGTCAGCTGGAGCCCACAGACGATCGAATTGTCCGACGGACTCCGGTCCACAGGACCAAGTATGCCGTAAAGTCCGGTCGTGTGTACACGACATAATAAAGTGGTCGGTGAGTGTACTGTATATACCTACCTATTTTCAGGCCCGTCTGGTCCAGTCACATAATCTCTCTTGTCTCAATCAACACTGTCTACAGAGGAGAGAGCTTTTGGCTGGAATGCCCAAGAGGTGATGTCACCCATAGGTTTACTCCGTCCTGTCCCCTGAAGGTGCTTCTAGCTGGCGATCATGTGACCAGACCGGGGTGGCCTGAAAGTAGATAAGTACTGTATATGCATCTTTCTTCTACAGGTTAGTTAGTATAAGTGTTAGAATGGGTGGGGGGCAGTTCTAATATTAGTAAAATCCTAGAATTCCACTTTATAGAATTCTTTATGACTTCAAAATCATCCTTCTCAGTGGGCAATTCCACATAGACCTCCAGCCCTGGCATCTGATACCGGACTTTCCTGTTTCTTTGGCAAGTGGTACTATCAACATGTTTTTTAAAGGATAACAAATAAGTTTCAGTTTTACTGTTGTTCTCCTTGACTGTAAATTTGGCTGCATAGCTCACAGCCAAAGGTGTTTCCATGTGCTTAAAGTGGTGTTCCGGCCGAAATTATACTTTTTAAATAAAAATACCCTTATAATACACAAGCTTAATGTATTCTAGTAAAGTTAGTCTGTAAACTAAGGTCTGTTTTGTTAGTTTATAGCAGTAGTTTGTTATTTATAAACTTACAGCAGGCCGTGGCCATCTTAAGTGTGGGCATCTGAAGCCAGACTGTATTTCCTCCTGGATCTCAACCTTGCAGATCTTGCACATGCTCAGTACAGCACAAGCAGTGTAAAAGGTTTTAGGTCAGGTTTCCATAGCAACGGCAGTGTCAGAGGAAGTCACTGCCCCTTCCCAGAAGGCATTGCAAATAGGAAATGATGCGATGAGCCACGGCCAGGGAGGAGGAAGTGAAAAATGAATACAGCAGATATACAGTAGGTGCAGAGAAATTTTTAAAAAAAATATCCAATTCGTTTACAGTGCACAGTTTAGTGAGGGATGCTGAAAAGTTGTAAAAGTGGGTGGAACTCCACTTCAAGGTAATCAAGAGTTTGAGCCTGTTACTATCATGATAGCTTAGTCATCTCCAGGCTAAGACAGACAGTTTCCCTTTCAGCCCGATGCTCCATAGTCTCTCTCCCAGCCTGCCACTTGAGAAACTGTAGGTATGCCAAAGGATCCTGAGCCATTATACTTTGCAGTGCTTCCTGCAGCTGGAAGGATTGATGTTGGATATAGACACTCTAGCGCTGGCCTGCTCAGGCTGTGGACTGGAGGTTCCATTCATCTCAGTACTTTAGGTTCTGTCCTTGTACCCTCAACCAGCTGAAATGTGCTAGAACACTTGTACCTGAGATAAATGGAACCCCTTTTGCTGTAGGCTTCTCTAGAATCTGCCTTGCCTGGCTAACTGCCTTATGTAAATTATAAGGCAAGCCCTCCTTTGTTTTTCCATGTGTTTCAATCTACCTTGCTTGACACACATTCATCAGTTAATCCTTGTTCATTCTCTTGTACTCTGCTATAGCATACATGATTGCAAAATAAAATATAGGATAGAAAAACAACATATGGGAAGGAACTGTGTGTTTATGTCTCTATAAATCTAAAAAATATATATTATGCACCAATTTATCTTTAAGAACTGCTTCCACTAAGGTTACAGTCATTTAACCCTTTAACTCCTTTTCCTACAACTTACTGGGTTCATGGACATGCCCAGGGAAAATACATTTATCTGCTTCCCTCCCTCAGAAGTGCAGAGAGGCCACACTTGATGAGGCAGAGGTAGCTAGACAAGTGATGTTCAGCCACATGTGAGGTACTCCACCTTTAGAACCAGCATGTGGGCAGCTGTGCCAGAGCCTACTAGTACTCAGCTTCTCCAGAAGACCCTGCAACCACGGGGAGTCCCTCCCCAATTTCTACCAGAGTGTTCCAGTGGGGTGGCCCCTCTATAGCTCCAGCCCAGAGATCTCTCCAGACATCCTCCAGTACCTTTATTAGAGCTATCCTGGACTTCACTGAGGGGGATGATAAGCTGACAATAAGTGAAAATAACTGTTTGTGTTTTAAACGTCTTACAAAATTGTGATTCTCAGCTACGCTCACTATTGTTAAAGAGCAGGGGTCTCCAAACTTTACAAACAAAGAGCCAGTTAACTGCTTCAGCCTTTAGGGGGGCGGACTGTGGTCAGTGGGAGTAAACAATGTCTCATCTTTGGTATTAGGAGAAATATTAGTGCCCCATTGTGGGTGTCAGTGGGAGGAATAGTGCCCATCATTGGTATCAGTTGGAGGAATAGTGCCCCATCATTGGTATCAGTGGGAGGAATAGTGCCCCATCATTGGTGTCATTGGGAGGAATAATGTCCTATCATTGGTGTCAGGGAAATAATGTCCCATTATTGGTATCAGTGGGAGGAATAGTGCCCCAAGGGCCAGATAAAGGTACGCAAAGGGCCAAATTCGGCCCCCCAGGCCACAGTTTGGAGACAACTGCTATGGAGTCATATTGGTTGAGCCATAGAGGCAATGCAGTGAAAAGTCCATGTTGGTGCAGCTTTCACAATCTGTTTTTTATCATTATGCAGTATATTCATGCTATTTGCCTTTTTGATCCTTTTTTGCTTTACTGACTCTAGTTTGCACCTATTTAGTAAACTGAGATGTACAGTTACTCTCTGTCTGATCATTTGGCCGATTATGCACCCTGTTACAGTAACTGAAAGTTATTCTAGATGATTGCTTTTCATGTGTGCCTGTAGGTTTATCACTTGAGAATCAATTTATCAAATTAGAGAATTGCAATTGTCTTAATTCACTTTAGTAAATACACATTTTTATTAAGTATTTCATGGAGCACAGTTGCCTCAGCTCCTGCATTAGGTTAGTATGTACTCCTCGATAGATAGATAGATAGATAGATAGATAGATAGATAGATAGATAGATAGATAGATAGATAGATAGATAGATAGATAGATAGATAGATAGATAGATAGATAGATAGATACAGTCAGGTCCATAAATATTGGGACATCAACACAATTCTAATCTTTTTTATACACCACCACAATGGATTTGAAATGAAACAAACAAGATGTGCTTTAACTGCAGACTTTCAGCTTTAATTTGAGGGTATTTCTTTTTAAGGTTGTTCCAAACAGTTGATTTGACCACAGCTAATGTTTTTGTTATCTCTCTGATGTTTTTGTTTTGTTTTTTCAGCCTAATGATGGCTTGCTTCACTGATAGTGACAGATTTTGGATCTCATATTGAGAGTTGACAGCGACAGATTCCAAATGCAAATAGCACACTTGAAATTAACTCTGGACCTTTTATCTGCTCCTTGTAAATAGGATTATGAGGGAATAACACCTGGCCAAGGAACAGCTGAGCAGCCAATTGTCCCATTACTTTTGGTCCCTTAAAAAGTAGGAGGCACATATACAAACTGTTGTAATTCCTACACCGTTCACCTGATTTGGATGTAAATACCCTCAAATTAAAGCTGAAAGTCTGCAGTTAAAGAACATCTTGTTTGTTTCATTTCAAATCCATTGTGGTGGTGTATAGAGCCAAAAAGATTAGAATTGTGTTGATGTCCCAATATTTATGGACCTGACAGTAGATAGATAGATAGATAGATAGATAGATAGATAGATAGATAGATAGATAGATAGATAGATAGATAGATAGATAGATAGATAGATAGATAGATAGATAATTATAATATTTCTTGTTGCTTTGCAAACTTGAGAGGCCATTGAAAAAGCACTGAAACATTTTTTCGTTTAGGATACAGAAGGCAATCATGCATGTTACTCCTTTGCACTCCAGCCATCAAGGACTATAAAAACCTGTCCTAATCCTTAAAGCTGTCAGCAGCAGGTCTTAAGTGCCCTTGAGAGTAATGCCGCGTACACACGGTCGTACTTTTCGTCTACAAAAGTCCAACAGACGCTGATGGACTAAAGCTGGCTGGTAATCCGATCGTGTGTGGGCTTCTCCGGACTTTCAACCGACTTTTTTAGCCTCAAATACGACGTACTTTAGATTTGAAACATGCTTCAAAACTTTTACTTCGTACCTACGACGGACCCCGAAATCCGCTCGTCTGTGTGCTAGTCCGACGGACAAAAAGCCACGCTAGGGCACCTATTGGCTACTGGCTATGAACTTCCTTATTTTAGTCCGGTGTACGTCATCACGTACGAATCCGACCGACTTTTGTGTGGTCGTGTGTAGGCAAGTCCGGTCGTTAGAAAGTAGGCCGCAAGTCCGCGGCAAGTCCACCGAAAGTCTGCCGGAAGTCTGTCCGACAGGCTGTCCGACTTTTGTAGACGAAAAGTACGACCGTGTGTACGCGGCATAAGAAGCACATTTTGTCAACAATATAGCAACATTGTGTAAGTCAAACAGGGCACATCACGTTTTACTGAGAATTGCAGGCAGAGCGCCAAAATAGGACGTGTGCGTTACTTTTCCAATAGTATAAACATAGTAAATGTTGGCTAAAAACATTTTTAAACCCACTCTGTCAAGTTACAACAAAATTAAGATTGCAATTCTCCGATCATGTAACAGGGTGTTACAGGGAAGGGAGGGGGGTAAGATGTTGCTATGTTGTGATCGAGTGATGCCACCCCCACCCCCCCACCAGGTGTGCCTGGGCACACCCTAATCACTCTGTGCTGCCCAGATTCCCCCTGCTGCTTGGCTGCAGAAGAAGGGACTGGGGAATCTCTGTCTTAAAAGTGAGACATCGGGGGTCTGTTTAGACCTCTGATATCTCACCAAAGCCCCCCAATGGAGCTCCTAAAAAATTGTATACATAAAAAAAAAATATTAAGAATAATAATAATATGTTATTAAATAAAATTGTAAAAAATAGAAAAATTGTAAAAAAGTTATGATAATAAAAATAAACTACTGACCTCAATCTCTTCCCTACTGACACCGTCCAATGCTCTACTGAGATATATATATATATACACATATACATTTGCACACACGTGTGTTTGAGCTTTGGGTGCACACCCTAATGCCTTGGTCTGCGCACACCTATGCCTGCCACCCATATTTCTGGAGATACGGAGCTCTTTAAGCAGCCTGTCAGAAGCTACATACAGAGCAGTCAGTTTAAATACAAGCTGGCACACTGTTTGCAGCAGACTAAGAGGCTGAGCTCACAGTGTCTCTGACTTCTTGTCAGAGGCATTGAGTTCAATGGACAGCTTGGAGCCTTGGACCAATAGTAAAGTACCATTGGCCTAAGCTGTCCAATAAAAATGCTGCAGTGGAGGCTCTCCTCTCACTGCAGTGTCATAGAAGGGGACAAGTTTCTAAAAGACACATGCTCCCTTCCAGCCCAGCGTCTTAAATAGGATGAAAAAACATGGGTTTATGTGTATAAGATTTACCCATAATCCTATGTTTTTCTCACACAGTTAAGATGGAGAATCTGCTGCAGCTGAAAATGTACTGTTTTAATCAAGCTAAATCATATTATATTATTATGCTATATGTTATAAGATAATAATTTAATAAATTAGTGGGGTGGGGGCAAAATACTGGTTTAAAGTTATAACTTCAAACTTCAGTAATTTGTCCATTAAGCCACCTGCTTCAGTACAAATTTAAAAATATAGTAAATTACCTTAAAAACAATATATAATAATTTTTTACATATTTCTTACTTATGGTAATTAACCCCTTGCCACCCAGGCCAATTCTGACACTTCTCTCCTACATGTAAAAATCATAATTTTTTTGCTTGAAATATACTCAGAACCCCCAAACATTTTATATATTGTTTTAGCAGACACCTTAGGGAATAAAATGGTGGTCATTGCAACTTTTTATGTTACACAGTATTTGTGCAGCAATTTTTCAAACACTTTTTTTTCGGAAAAAAACTGTTTAAAGAATAGAAAAAAAATAAACAGTTAGCCTGATTTTTTTGTATAATGTGAAAGATGATGTTACGCTGAGTAAATATATACCTAACATGTCACACTTTAAAATTGCGCACACTTGCGGAATGGCGCCAAACTTCAGTACTTATAAATCTCCATAGGCGACACTAACATTTTTTACAGGTTACATGTTTAGAGTTACAGACGAGGTCTAGTGCTAGAATTATTGCTCTCGCTCCAACGTTCGTGGCGTATGTAACCTGTGTGTATCTGTTTCTGATATTAGCCAGTGCCTCACCACCCACTGACCTCACTGCACATCCCTTATTAGTATGGATATCCCATCCAATATATTTGCATGCTTTTTTGATGCTATAGTTTGGTGCCTTTTTGAATTTCTGTTATGTCACGTTCAGTGACAAAGCAATATATCACTGTTAAAGTCTTTTATTATCACGTTTTTTACAACTTATAAGAAAAATAATACTTTGCGCTTCTTTATGCCTTTCAGAAAGCCAAAAAGCTTAGGTTACCCAAATTTTTTGTGGTGTTTTTTTATAGTGTATGATTTTAACTTGTGAGTGACCAATTGTCTGCTTTTGGTATTAAAGTCTTTTACACTGCTCTTGATTCTGCACCCTCTGCTTTGTTTTATCTTTTGCAGCAAAAATGGGCTCATGACAATTAAGCAGCATTTTGCTGACTGCCTACCCAAAGAAGCGAATGCATCCGCTCAGGGCTGTAAATATGCCATGACCGTGATACTTTTGTGGCACTTAAGAACAAGCCCCAAAGCAGAATCCTTGATATGTACAGTAGCGTCCAGAGATAAAAGGGGGGTCCTCCTGCTGCTCCTTTACATGGCCGGGGAGATCACTCATATTTAAATTTATGGAAAAATTGGAGCCATACACTAGAATCCAGACAAAAAGTATAGATGAGAGTGACAGATGGGACTTTCAAGGCACATAAAGAACTAAATAACTACAATCAAAAACAACTCATTGAAATTCAAAAGTTTATTGATTAAACTAAATATAAAAGAATTGCTAAAAAAACAAGGCTGATCAAGAAAAATACATATGGCACCTTAGTACATATCATATCACTGGTATACATTCCTATTTCCACATGGTACAAGAATAATATCAGATCTTGCTGTTGAGAAACCAAGACCAAGT
Source organism: Lithobates septentrionalis (assembly GCA_037952835.1). Lineage (NCBI taxonomy): Eukaryota > Metazoa > Chordata > Amphibia > Anura > Ranidae > Lithobates > Lithobates septentrionalis. The sequence continues at coordinate 58,168 of JBBDGP010002289.1, forward strand.
GGGATGACCCAACGCATTTCAAATATGAATCTTCCTCAATACATCATTATAATCAGTGTTAATGATATACTTGTCAACTTCTCAACAACATATCATAAGAGATTAACACTTACATAAGGGTTACAAAGTGGTACAAAATCATCCAAAATTAAAAACAGGGATCCACACTTCTACTAGGTCGGAGCAAAGTCCACCAGATGGAGGTACAAGCACAAAGATTACTCTAGATGCCTCCAAATGTGCATAGCGCTGGATAAATAGAGGTCTCAGGTAAGTGTTAGGGAGGGAGAGGGGGAGGGGAGGTAACAGGCAGTGGATGACAGAAAATTGTTGCAACTCCTCAAAAAAACAAAAAAACAAAGGATATTGAATAATATTGAAAGTCAAATTAATTAAATTAAAGAAAAATTGGAGCCATACAAAGAATCCAAACAAAAAGGATAGATGAGTGAAGGGTGGGACTATCACAAGGAACATGAAGGACTGAATAACTACAATCAAAAATTACTCATAAAAATTCAAAAGTTTATTGAGTAAACCATATTTAAAGGAATTAACAAAAACATGGCTGATCAAGAAAAATAAATTTTGCACCTTAGTACATAGCCTTGAAAAGTATTCATACCCCTTGAAATTTTCCACATTTTGTCATGTTACAACCAAAAACGTAAATGTATTTTATTGGGATTTCATGTGATAGACCAACACAAAGTGGCACATAATTGTGTTGGGGCATGATGATGCGGTGACGTCATGAGGGGCAGGGCCAACAAATGACATCACCCGGTGACCACGCCCCATGCCTATATAAGTGGTTGCGCACAACGCACACGGCATTGCAGTGGGAGAGAGCATCATGTCAACATCGGAAGAAGACCGGAGGGAAGAAGGCGATGGAGAAGACCGCGCCAACGATAGCAAAAGAGCCGGCAAAAGACCAGAAGATAGCTGAGGAACCCGGCAGAAGAACCAGAGAGCCCGGAAAAGAGGCCGGAGAAGTCGTAAGAGACCCCAGAAGTCGGAAGAAGACCCCCGGAGATGCTTAATAAATTACTTTAAAAACCTGTCTAGTGTATTTTTTTATTGACACTTTTTTCCTAGGTGAATGGGTAGGGGTACGATGTACCCCATACTCATTCACATAGGGCGGGGAGCCGGGATCTGGGGGGCCCCCTTATTAAAGGGGGCTCCCGGATTCTGATAAGCCCCCCGCCCGCAGACCCCGACAACCAACGGCCAAGGTTGTCGGGAAGAGGCCCTTGTCCTCATCAACATGGGGACAAGGTGCTTTGGGGTGGGGGGGCCGCAGGGCTCCCCCCTGCCTCAAAGCACCCACCCCCCTTGTTGAGGGCATGCGGCCTGGTATGGTTCAGGAGGGGGCGCTCGCTCGTCCCCACCACTTTTTCTGACGGGACGCTCGGATAAGGGTCTGGTATGGATTTTGGGGGGACCCCCACGCCGTTTTTTCAGTGTAGGGAGTTCCCCTTAAAATCCATATCATACCGAAGCGCCTGGTATGCTCTTGGAGGGGGAACCCATGCTGGTTTTTTATTTAAAATTTGGCGCGGAGTTCCCCCTCAAGATTCATACCAAACACAGTGCCTGTTTTGGTAAGTCAGATTCCCGTTCATTCAAGTCGCAGGGCAAAGTCAGATCCAAAGTAGGACGGCTGTCGTGTCGCACCAGTGTGAACCCAGCCTCAGAGGTTTTGTTAGAGAACTGAACAAACAGCATCATGAAGCCAAGGAAAACACCAGACAGGTCAGGGATAAAGTTGTGGAGAAGTTTAAAGCAGGGTTAAGTTACAAAAAAAATATCCCAAGCTTTGAACATCTCATGGAGCATTGTTCAATCCATCATCCGAAAATGGAAAGAGTATGGCACAACTGCAAACCTACCAAGACATGGCCGTCCACCTAAACTGACAGGCCAGGCAAGGAGAGCATTAATCAGATGAGCAGCCAAGAGGCCCAGGCTCTGGAGGAGCTGCAGCTCAGGTGGGAGAATTAGTTGTGCACTCCACAAATCTGGCCTTTATGGAAGAGTGGCAAGAAGTAGGCCACTGTTGAAAGAAAGCCATAAGGAGTCCCATTTGCAGTTTGCGAGAAACCATGTGGGGGACACAGCAAACATGTGGAAGAAGGTGCTCTGGTCAGAGGAGACCAAAATTGAACTTTTTGGCCTAAAAGCAAAACGCTACGTGGAGTGAGGAGGGGGGGGAAAAATTTGCATATCTCCCTTTTTTCCCCCCCTCCTCACTCCCCGCCCCGCCCCGCCCACTCCCCGTCTCCCTTCACTCCCCTTCCACATTGTGTACACCCCATCTCCATGGTTACCTACGTGCCCAATCATTATACATAGTCCCACCCTCCTCTCAATTACCTCCCCACCCCTCCCATTGCCTATGGTATAAATTCCCACACTGAATATGGCCACCAGCATAGCCTGATGAAGGAGCACGCATGCTCCGAACGCGAAGCACTGCCCGCCTCACCCCGCTCCCGGAAGTGAAGACGCAGGTCAGCACGGCGCTCCACGGAGGATCCATGACCGATATCCTGGCCGCCCGGAGGCTCTGAGGACCCTCGGCACCACCGGAACAGCTACCAGGACCCAGGTTACAGGACTCACATCCCAGGAACCCCTCCACTGGCCCGTGACACCCACATCCCCCGAGAGCACGCGGATGAAACTACTTTACATGCTGGTTTTTAGCAACTCAAATGTGAGTGTTTTTATCTATTGTAATAAATATTTTTAACATACATACTGCACTTAGAGGGCGCCGTCCTTCTTTCTTTTTTACTAACTCCAATTGAGAATCTGTTGCAAGACTTGAAAATTGCTGTTCAGACGCTCTCCATCCAATCTGACAGAGCTTGAGCTAATTTGCAAAGAAGAATGGGCAAAAATTTCACTCTCTAGATGTGCAAAGCTGGTAGAGGCATCCCCAAAAAGACTTGCAGCTGTAATTGCAGAGAAAGGTGGTTCCACAATGTATTGAAAATCATTTATCATTTTCCTCCCACTTTACAATTACGTGCCACTTTGTGTTGGTCTATCACATAAAATTCCAATAAAATACATTTACGTTTTTAGTTGTAACATGACAAAATGTGGAAAATTTCAAGGGGTATGAATATTTTTTCAAGACACTGTACCAGTCCTATTTCCACTGTGCGATAATAGCAGATCTTGTTGTTGAAAAACCAAGATAAAGTAGATCAAATATGAATCTTCCCCAGGGGATGGAGTAACAATTAATCTTCAATACATTCATATAATCAGTGTTAATGATATACTAGTCAACTTCTTGACAACATATCATAAGTGATTAAGAGATTAACACTTACATAAATTTACATGGAACAGTGGGGAAAATAATTACTTGATCCCCTGCAGATTTTGCTCACTTAATGAAGGGTGTATAATTTCTATCAAAGGTGTATTTTAAATCAGTGGTCATCAACCCTGTCCTCAGGGCCCACTAACAGGCCAGGTTTGCAAGATAACTGAAATACATCACAGGTGATATCATTTGCTGCTCGGTGATTGCAGTATTCTAGTCTGCATCTCCCCAAAGTAATACATAAAACCTGGCCTGTTAGTGGGCCCACGGGACAGGGTTGATGACCACTGTTTTAAATGATAGAGACAGAATATCAACAGAAAATCCAGAAAAAAACACATGATACACATGTTATAAATGGAGTTGCAGTTCAGTGAGTAAAACGGGTATTTGATCCCCTACCAACCAACAATAAATCTGGCTCTCACAGACTGGCTACAGTATGTGCTCACGTGGTACACAGATTAGTCCTGTCAATTTAAGAAGGTGCTCTTAACGAAAACTTGTTATGTGTATAAAAGACACCTGTCTACAGAATCTTTTTCTTCCATTCGGTCCCACCATCATGGGCAAGACCAAAGAGCTGTTAAAGGACGTCAGGGACAATATTGTAGACTTGCACAAGGCCTACAAGACTATCAGCAAGAAGCTTGGTGAGAAGGAGACAACTGTTGGAGCAATTATTCGCAAATGAAGAAATACAAAATAACCATCAGTTGCCCTCAGTCTGGAGCTCTATGTAAGATTTCACCTCATGGGGTAAAGATGATTTAGAGAAAAGTGAAGGATCAGCCCAGAACTACATGGAAGGAGCGTGTAAATAACCTCAAGGTAGTTGGGACCACAGTCACCAAACAAACCTTTGATAACACAATATGCCTCTTTGGTTCGAAATCCTGCAGAGCAGCAAGGTCCCCCTCCTCAAAAAGGCACATGTACAGGCCCATCTGAAGTTTGCCAATGAACATCTAAATGATTCAGAGAAGGGTTGGGAGAAGTTGCTGTGGTCAGATGAGATCAAAATCTAGCTCTTTGGCATTAACTCAACTCGCTGTGTTTAGAGAAAGTAAAATTATAAATTCTGACTATGAACCTAAGAACACCATCCCTACAGTCAAGCACAGAGGTGCAAACATGATGCTTTGGGGCTGTTTTTCTGCTAAAGGTACAGGCCGACTTTGCCACATTGAGGGGCGAATGGATGGGGCCATGTATTGTGAAATCTTGGATGAGAACCTTCTTCCCTCAGCCAGAACACTGAATGTGGATTGTGTATAACTCTTCCAGCATGTCAATGACCTAAAATATACCACCAAGACAACAAAGGAGTGGCTCAAGAAGAAGCACATTGAGGTCACGGAGTGGCCTAGCCAGTTTCCAGAGCTTAATCCTATTGAAAATTTATGGAGGGAGCTGAAAGTTCAAGTTGCCAAGAGACAGCCAAGAAACCTTAAGGATTTGGAGAAGATTTGTAAAGAAGAGTGGACTAAAATCCTTCCTGAGATGTGTGCAAACCTAGTAACCATCTACAAGAAACATCATACCTTCATGCTTGCCAACAAGGGTTTCTACACTAAGTCCTGTTTTGCTTGGGGAACAAATACTTATTTTTCTCACTGAACTGCAACTCAATTTATAACATTTGTATTGTGTTTTTCTTGGTTTTTGGTTGATATTCTGCCTGTAGCATTTAAAATAGACCTATGATACAAATTATAGACCCTTCATTTCTTTGTAAGTAGGCAAACTTACAAAATCTGCATTCGATCAAATAATTATTTTTCCCACTGTAAATGCCGATGTTTCCAATTCTTTAAATAATCTTAAACAATTGGGACACCCTGCCACTCAGCCCTGGCCCACTTCCACTCAGCCTTAGCCCTGCCTTTATGCCACCCTGGCCCCCACTCTGGATTACGTTCTGGAGGATTTGGAGGCCAAATCAAGGCCTCAAGCTAATTGTTGTATTCCTCAAAGCATTCTTGAACCATTTTTGCAGTGTGGCAGGACACATTGTTCTGCTGAAAGAGGCCACTGCCATCAGCGAATATTGTTTCCATGAAGGGGTGTACTTGATCACCAACAATGTTTAGGTGGGTGCTGAGTGTAACATCCACTTGAACAGCAGGACCAAAGGTTTCCCAGCAGAACAATGCCCAAATCATCACACTAGACATGTGTGGTTCGTTTTGCTCTGAATTAATATTCGGACAAATTTTTCGTTATTCGGATATATCCGAATACCCGAATTACAATTTAAACAAATTTTACCGAATGCTCCAAATAACATAACACAATTCGGACTGAGATTCGAATCAAATTTTACATTGAACTCCAGTCAAATTCTCACTACACATATTTCTGAAATCAAAGATTGTGTGTGTTATTAGAGTACCATTTCGAAATAATGCTGTTTTTGTTAAGCCAGAGGTGATTTAAAGAGTCATTGTAATCATTTGATGAAGATTTTTCTTTTGTTTGTTCACTTTGCTGCATTCGAATCGAAAACAATATAACAGTTTAGTTTCGAAAATTTATGGATTGAATCGTTTTGAAATGAAAAAAATCGGTAAATTCGAAGAAAATTCGAAAATTCCGAATACGAATTCCAAAAACAAATTCCGAAAACGAATTGAACAAATCAACCGAATTTAACTAAACAAAATAACTAGATTAACGAATCAAAACTAAACAAATTTTTTTGTCATGCACATGTCTACATCACACTGCCTTTGCCTACTTGCCTTCTTCCCATAGTGCATCCTAGTGCCATCTCTTCCCCAAGTGACGCATACTCAAATGGCCATCCACATGATGTAAAAGAAACCATGATTCATCAGACCAGGCCACTTTCTTCCACTGCTCTGTGGTCCAGTTCTGATGGTCACATGCCTATTGTAGGCACATTTGGCTGTGGACATGGGTCAGCATGGGCACCCTGACCGGTCTGCAGCTATGCAGTCCCATACAAAACAAACTGTGCCTTTTTTCTGCTTTCAACACAACAACTTCACAAGGCAACATGTTTACTTGCTGCCTAATGTATCCCACTGGCTTTCAGATGCTATTGTAATGAGATAATCAATGTTATTCAGTTAACCTGTCAGTGTTCATATTCATAAAGTTATGACTGATTAATATACAGTCAGGTCCATAAATATTGGGACATCGTCACAATTCTAATCTTTTTGGCTCTATACACCACAACAATGGATTTGAAATTAAACGAACAAGATGTGCTTTAACTGCAGACTTTCAGCTTTAATTTGAGGGTATTTACATCCAAAACAGGTGAACGGTGTAGGAATTGGCTGCTCAGCTGTTCCCTGGCCAGGCGTGTGTTATTCCCTCATTATCCCATTTACAAGGAGCAGATAAAAGGTCCAGAGTTCATTTCAAGTATGTTATTTGCATTTGGAATATGTTGCTGTCAACTCTCAATATGAGATCCAAAGAGCTGTCACTATCAGTGAAGCAAGCCATCATTAGGCTGAAAAACCAAAACAAACCCATCAGAGAGATAGCAAAAACATTGGGTGTGGCCAAATCAACTGTTTGGAACATCCTTAAAAAGAAAGAATGCACCGGTGAGCTCAGCAACACCAAAAGACCCGGAAGACCATGGAAAACAACTGTGGTGGATAACCAAATAATTATTTTCCTGGTGAAGAAAATAACCTTCACAACAGTTGGCCAGATCGAGAACACTCTCCAGAAGGTAGGTGTATGTGTGTCAAAGTCAACAATCAAGAGAAGACTTCACCAGAGTGAATACAGAGGGTTCACCACAAGATGTAAACCATTGGTGAGCCTCAAAAACAGGAAGGCCAGATTAGAGTTTGCTAGGCAACATCTAAAAAAGCCTTCACAGTTCTGGAACACCATCCTATGGACAGATGAGACCAAGATCAACTTGTACCAGAGTGATGGGAAGAGAAGAGTATGGAGAAGGAAAGGAACTGCTCATGATCCAAAGCATACCACCTCATCAGTGAAGCATGGTGGTGGTAGTGTCATTGTGTGGGCATGTATGGCTGCCAATGGAACTGGTTCTCTTGTATTTATTGATGATGTGACTGCTGACAAAAGCAGCAGGATGAATTCTGAAGTGTTTTGGGCAATATTATCTGCTCATATTCATCAAAATGCTTCAGAACTCATTGGACGGCGCTTCACAGTGCAGATGGACAATGAAGCATACTGAGAAAGCAACCAAAGAGTTTTTTAAGGGAAATAAGTGGAATGTTATGCAATGGCCAAGTCAATCACCTGACCCGAATCCGATTGAACATGCATTTCACTTGCTGAAGACAAAACTGAAGAGAAAATGCCCCAAGAACAAGCAAGAACTGAAGACAGTTGCAGTAGAGGCCTGGCAGAGCATCACCAGGGATGAAACCCAGCGTCTGGTGATGTCTATGCGTTCCAGACTTCAGGCTGTAATTGACTGCAAAGGATTTGCAACCAAGTATTAAAAAGTGAAAGTTTGATGGATGATTGTTAATCTGTCCCATTACTTTTGGTCCCTTAAAAAGTGGGAGGCACATATACAAACTGTTGTAATTCCTACACCATTCACCTGATTTGGATGTAAATACCCTCAAATTAAAGCTGAAAGTCTGCAGTTAAAGTGGAGGTCCACCCTGTAAAAAAAATGCACCAAAAAATACCTAATAAAATGGAGGAAAATAAAAAAAAATGTTTTTACTTACGTGAAATGGCTGTTGCTAGGCAGTCTTCCTAATCTGCCTCTTCCTACACCGCGGTGATCTTCAGTCTTCTCCTCTACGCGTGATCTTCTGGGGAATGGGGCGCGGTGTGTTATGGGAACTGTGTGTGTCCCACAACACATCGCGTCCCATTCACAAAGCGCCGTGCTGCTCGAGCATGCGCAGTAGGAAACTGGCAGTGAAGCCGCAAGGCTCCACTGCCTGTTTCCCTTACCTAGGATGGCAGTGCCGGGACCTGAGAGCCGAGGGACGGGTCGGCCTCGGGTGGACGACATCGCGGGCACCCAGGACAGGTAAGTACTGACAGGCTGACCCACCACCCCTTCAACCTCTGGCAGCACTCGTGATTCTATTTCCAAAAGAGAACCTCTGGATATGATGCTGAGCATGTGAACTTGTTTGACTGACCATGGCGAGGCCTGTTCTGAGAGGAACCTGTCCTGTTCAACTTCTGCATGGTCTTGGCCACCGTGCTGCAGCACAGTTTCAGGGTCTTGGCAATCTTCTTATAGCCTAGGCCATCTTTATGTAGAGCAGCAATTCTTTTTTTTGGATCCTCAGAGAGTTCTTTGCCATGAGGTTCCATGTTGTCTTCTAGTGACCAGTATGAGAGAGTGAGAGCGATAACACCAAATTTAACACACCTGCTCCCCATTCACACCTGAGACCTTGTAACTAGGGATGGACGAACGGTTCGGCCAGAGCATAAGTTCAGCCCAAACTTTTGCTGTTCAGACATTCGCCAAACAAACGTGTCGTTCGACCATTTGTTCACCCCCTGAACCAACCATAATGCACTGCACTGTAATGCGCTGAACAGTGCATTGCAAGCCCTGATTGGCTGAAGCAGTGAAAGCTTCAGCCAATCAGGGCACAGAGCACTGTCAGAGTCAAGATTGGACACTGTCATCGTGACTTTATCCAATCATGGCTCATTCCCGCCACATAGTATAAAAGTATTCTTTCAATGGCAGCCGTTTTCAGTGTGATTTTGGAGTGGAAAGCGATAGAACAAGGCTCTGTTCAGTGCTATTAGTTAGTTGGTGTGCTATACTGTGCTATTTTGCTTTAATTGTCAGTTTAGAATATTAGTTTAGTGTCAGTCTAGAGATAGTGTGAGTGTAGTCATGGAGTGGTCATGGAGTGGCCTAGCCAGTCTCCAGATCTCAACCCCATAGAAAACCTTTGGAGGGAGTTGAAAGTCCGTGTTTCCCAGCGACAGCCCCAAAACATCACTGCTCTAGAGGAGATATGCATGGAGGAATGGACCAACATACCAGCAACAGTGTGTGACAACCTTGTGAAGACTTACAGAAAACGTTTGACCTCTGTCATTGCCAACAAAGGATATATAACAAAGTATTGAGATGAACTTTTGATATTGACCAAATACTTATTTTCCACCATAATTTGCAAATAAATTCTTTCAAAAATCAGACAATGTGATTGTCTGGATTCGTTTCCACATTTTGTCTCTCATAGTTGAGGTATACCTATGATGACAATTACAGGCCTCTCTCATCTTTTTAAGTGGGAGAATTTGCACAATTGGTGGCTGACTAAATACTTTTTTGCCCCACTGTACAAAGAAACCAAAACAAATATGTTCAGAAATTAAGTTATGTGTAAAAAAAAATGAAATGACACAGGGAAAAAGTACACGCTAACTGAAATTTATTTAATACTTCGTACAAAATCCTTTGTTGGTAATGACTAGGGATGAGCTTCGAGTTTGAGTCGAACTCATGTTCGACTCGAACATGGGCTGTTCGCAAGTTTGCCGAACAGCGAACAATTTGGGGTGTTCGCGGCAAATTCGAATGCCGCGGAACACCCTTTAAAAGTCTATGGGAGAAATCAAAAGTGCTAATTTTAAAGGCTAATATGCATGGTATTGTCATAAAAAGTGTCTGGGTACCTGGGTCCTGCCCCAGGGGACATGTATCAATGCAAAAAAAGTTTTAAAAACGGCAGTTTTTTCAGGAGCAGTGATTTAATAATGCTTAAAGTCAAACAATAAAAGTGTACTATCCCTTTAAATTTCGTACCTGGGGGGTGTCTATAGTATGCCTGTAAAGGGGCGCATGTTTCCCGTGTTTAGAACAGTCTGACAGCAAAATGACATTTCAAAGGAAAAAAAGTCATTTAAAACTACTCGCGGCTATTAATGCATTGCCGGTCCGACAATACACATAGAAGTTCAGTGATAAAAACGGCATGGGAATTCCCCACAGGGGAACCCCATAACAAAAAAATTACGTGGGGGGTCCCCCTAAATTCCATACCAGGCCCTTCAGGTCTGGTATGGATAATAAGGGGAACCCCGGCCAAAATTTAAAAAAAAATGACTTGGGGGGTCCCCCTCAATTCCATACCAGGCTCTTCAGGTCTGGTATGGATATTAAGGGGAACCGCAAGCCAAAATTTTTTAAAAAAACGGCGTGGGGTCCCCCCAAAAATCCATACCAGACCCTTATCCTAGCACGCAACCTGGCAGGCCGCAGGAAAAGAGGGGGGGACGAGAGAGCACCCCTCCCTCCTGAACCGTACCAGGCCACATGCCCTCAACATTGGGAGGGTGCCCACCAAAGCACCTTGTCCCAATGTTGATGAGGACAAGGGCCTCATCCCCACAACCCTTGCCCGGTGGTTGTGGGGGTCTGTGGGCGGGGGCTTATCTGAATCTGGAAGCCCCCTTTAACAAGGGAACCCCCGGATCCCAGCCCTCCCCCCTGTGTGAAATGGTAAGGGGGTACAAAAGTACCCCTACCATTTCACTAAAAAACTGTCAAAAATGTTAAAAATGACAAGAGACAGTTTTTGACAATTCCTTTATTTAAATGCTTCTTCTTTCTTCTATCTTCTTCTTCTTCTTCTGGTTCTTCTGGTTCTTCCTCCGGTGTTCTCGTCCAGCATCTCCTCCGCGGCGTCTTCTTCCCTTCTTCTCCTCGGGCCGCTCCGCATCCATGGCATGGAGGGAGGCTCCCGCTCTTCTCTTCATCTTCTTCTCTTCATCTTCTTCATCTTTAATGGGATATTACACTTTTTATTGTTTCACTTTTAACATTATTAAAATCACAGCTCCCGAAAAAACAGCCGTTTTTAAAACTTTTTTTTGCATTGATCCATGTCCCCTGGGGCAGGACCCAGGTCCCCACCACTTTTTATGACAAAAACTTGCATATAAGCCTTTAAAATTAGCACTTTTGATTATTCATGTTCGTGTCCCATAGACTTTAATGGTGTTCGCGTGTTCGAACAAATTTTTTACCTGTTCGCATGTTCTGGTGCGAACCGAACAGGGGGGTGTTCGGCTCATCTCTAGTAATGACAGATTCAGGACGCCTCCTGTATGGAGAAACTAGTCGTAGGCATTGCTGAGTTGTGATTTTGGCACATTTTTCCACACAGTCTTCAAATCTTGACGGCTCTGTGGGCCTCTTCTATGAACTCTGATCTTTAGTTCTTTCCATAGATCTTCTATTGGATTCAAGTCAGGTGATTGGCTGGGCCATTCTAGCTGCTTTATTTTCTGTCTTTGAAACCATGTGAGAGTTTCCTTGGCCTTGTGTTTAGGATCATTGTCTTGCAGAAATGTCCACCCTCGTTTCATCTTTAACATCCTGGTAGATAGCAGCAGATTTTTATCAAGAATGTCTTGGTATATTTTTCCATTCATCCTTCCTTCAAAGATATGAAGTTTGCCAGTACCGTATGTTGAAAAACAGCCCCAAACCATGATGTTCCCACCTCCAAACTTCACTGTTGGTATGGGGGTGTTCATCTGACCAGACTATATTCTGCGGTGTTTCACAAGCTTGTCTAAATGTTGTGCATTCAACATGCTTTTTCTTGAGCAATGGAGTTTTGCGTGGTAAGTGTGCATACAGGCCGTTAGTGCGTTACTTATTGTTTTCTTTGAAACAATTGTACCTGCTAAATCCAGGTCTTTCTGAAGCTCTCCACAAGTGGTCCTTGGCTCTTGGACAACACTTCTGAGAAATGGTTTCACTCCTCTGTCAGAAATCTTGTGATTTGGTCATGGCCGGTTTTTGGTGAAATAATATTCCACTTTCGGATTATCGCCCCAACAGTGCTCACTGGAACATTCAGAAGTTTAGAAATCCCTCTGTAACCAATTCCATCAGTATGTTTTGCAACAATAGGGTTGCAAAGGTCTTGAGAGAGCTCTTTGCTTTTACCCATCATGAGATGTTTCTTGTGTGATACCTTGGTAATGAGACACCTTTTTATACGCCATTAGTTCAGACTGAAGCAGCTGATATTAATTTGCACTGACGAGGGGCAGGATTGCGTTCTAATTACTGATAGATTTCAACCCGCTTTTTTGGCTTTCCATGCCTTTTTGTACCTCCCTTTATTCACGTGTTCAATACTCTTTCCCTGTGTCATTCCATCTTACTACACATAACTTCAATTCTGAACTTATTTGTTTCGGTTTCTTCTGGGTTGTTACCAACATGTGGTGAAAATTTCATGTCAATAGCACCTTTAGAAATATATTTACCTAGAAAAATGGTGGCGTATTCAATACTTATTTAACCCCCTGTATATATTGTTTATAGTTACATAGTCAGGATGAAAAAAGACACAAGTCCATCTACACACTATAACCAAAAGTATTAGGACACCTGCCTTTACACACACGTGAACTTTATTAGCATCCCAGTCTTACTCCGTAGGTTTCGATACTGAGTTGGGCCACCCTTTGCAGCTATAGCAGCTTCCATTCTTCTGGGAAGTATGTCCACAAAGTTTAGGAGTGTGTCTATGGGAGTGTTTGACCATTCTTCCAGAAGCGCATTTGTGCGGTCAGGAAATGATGTGGACAAGAAGGCCTGGCTCACAGTCTCTAATGTCGGGTTAAGGTCAGGAATCTGTGCAGGCCAGTCAAGTTCCTCCACCCCAAACTTGCTCATCCATGTATTTATGGACCTTGCCTTGTGCAGTCACATTGGAGCAGAAAGGGGTTATCCCCAAACTATTCCCACAAAGTTGGGAGCATGAAATGGTCCAAAATGTCTTGGTGTGCTGATGCCTTAGGAGTTCCCTTCACTGGAACTAAGGGGCCAAGCCCAACCCCTGAAAAACAATCCCACACCATAATCCCCTCTCCACCAAATGATTTGGACCAGTACACAATGCAAGGTCCATAAAGATATGGATGAGCGGGTCCTGAACCTCAACCCGATAGAACACTTTTGGGATGAATTAGAGCGGAGACTGCTAGCCAGGCCTTCTTGTCCAACATCAGTGTCTGACCTCACAAATGCAGGTCTGGAAGAATGGTCAAACATTCCCATAGACACACTCCTGAACCTTGTGGACAGCCTTCCCAGAAGAGTTGAAGCTGTTATAGCTGCAAAGCATGGGCCAACTCAATATTGAACCCTACGGACTAAGACTGGGATGCCATTAAAGTTCATGTGCGTGTAAAGGCAGATGTCCCAATACTTTTGGTAATTTAGTGTATATTATATACTATGTATACATATAAAGAATAAAATATATATACTGTATGTACTGTATATATATGCCCCCATGATGCCCAACACCCGCCGATGCACATATACAAAAAGAAAAAAAACCACCACCAGTTGACACGTCTGAACTTAAAGGGTTACTAAACCCTCATGTTTTTATTTTTTTAAATAACAAACATATCATACTTACCTCCACTTACCTCCTTCGTTTTGCACAGAGTGGCCCCGATCCTCCTCTTCTGGGGTCCCTCAGCGGCGCTAGTAGCTCTCCTATGGGACATTCGTGCAAGCGCGCTCCCGAGTCCCGCTTCTATTGACACAGATAGCAGGACTCGGCCCAGCCCCCCCGCCGGCCGCATCATTGGATTTGATTGACAGCAGCGGGAGCCAATGGCTGTGCTGCTATCAATCTATCCAATCAGGACACGAGACACCAGCTAGAGCTGGTGTGCTCATCCCCGGGTAGAAGAAAACCAGGTTCAGGTAAGTAAAACGGGGGCACTGGGGGGCTGCAGCACTGCGGAAGTTTTTTCACCGCAATGCATAGAATGCATTAAGGTGAAAAACCACAAGGGTTTATGTCGCGGGCATGGCCGGAGCGGAGGCTGTTGGAGAGGACTGTGTGCAAGCCTGTTGCCCACCGATTATGGGCCCTAGCATTTGAGGTGAATGAGAAATCCAGTCTGAGCTGTGTTGATCGGACTCAGTCATGTATATATTGCATGGGGACTCCTTGCTGTGTATTTGTGTCCCTGGGGAGGGGGGGGGGGATTCCTCCAGCGGCCCCCTGCTGATGGGACTGATTCACGTTCTGCTGGGACGCATCCTGTGGGGAGATGCTGGTGTTGTCAACATGTGTTTATGTTAATTGAGAGAGCTGATCACATTAGCCACCAGCCCTGGCTAATAGACGAATGGTCTAGGCTGAGGAGGGGGGAGATTGTTGTTTATATTGTTAATTGTATTAATGTGTGAAGCTCGGTGCCCACAAGACTGTCATCTGGTCTGGGTACATTTTGTAGTAAATTAGGTCATGTTAATTAGGTTAGCTTTGAGTCATCCCTGCTGTATAAAGGTCTGTGAGATCTCAAAATAAAGTTAGTTCTGATGTACTCCAAGACTGGTGTTGTCTAGTTCTTGGGGTTCCTATAGCCAGATCCATTGGACTCGTGTTCCAGAACTTAGGAAGCGGTATATGACGGAAGCACTCAAGCGGAGTGTGGGGCGTTCCGTGACATTGGTGGCAAGCAGCGGGAAAGCTTCCTGAAGTCTGAAGTCTGGGACATCCAAACCTCCAACTGGATTCAAGATCAGCATAGCAGACTTCAGTCACCCCAGCGGAGATATGGACCTGGCATCAGAATTCCCGGGGCTGCTGCGGATCATCCTTTCAACGTACACCAGGACTGTGTCTGAGGATGAATACCTGGAGCTCAGGCAGCTGATTCGGGTGGAGCTCTGGATTGCAGCCCTCCGTCTCGCTGGTATAAAACAGGGCAAGTGCTTTCCAACCCAAGAGCAACGGGCCAGTGACCAACGGGCATTGCGGATGGCATTCCTGGGAGAGCAGCCCCAGGAGCAATGGGTGACTGAGTTGGACAGGTTGGTCCAGCAGGAGATAGAGCTGGACAATCGATATCGGGCTCTGCAATGGCACGCAGAGGAGGGATATTTAGGGGAGACAACAGAATGCTCTCCGGAGGGATATGACTTTGGCGGCCCTGGATTGCTGTGGGAGAACCTTACAGATCTTTTTATGTTTGGCGATGAAGGGGAACCTGACCTTGAGGACATGAGAGACTATAGAGAGTCTATGCTCGGTCTTGCAGGGGTCTCAGAGCTCAAACCTGATCTGGACCATTTGCTAAGGAAGGAACAGCATCTGGAAAGGGCATACAGGAAACTGCTAGAACAAGTTCAGCAGCATGCCAGAGAATCGGCAGTGGAAAATCCGGAGATTGCCGTCCCCAAACCTGAAGTGCTGACAACAGGGCAGAGCTCTGCTAACCTCTGCCCAGCACTGATAACATCTTCTGGGTTCCATGGACAGGAGATGATGAACCCCTATTCCCCGACATCAGTTGCAGAGACATGGGATTTGATAGACTTTTCTGCTGAGGAAGAACAACCTGATGAGCCTCCAGCAGAAGAGCTGCTATCAGGGCCAAAGTTCACTGTGTTCTGCCCAGCACCAACGGTGGCTTCGGCCTTCCTGAGAGAAGAGGTAGTCGGCCTTTCTCCCACAACACTGACAGGGACATGTGATTTTCTGCCAGCAGCATCTATGGAGTTAAAACAAACTTCTCCAGCTGAAGATCTGGTAACTGAACAGAGGGTCCAAGACCTCTGTCCCACACTTTTACCACTTCCAGAGACTGGGGATTTAATAGACATTTCTGTAGAGGAGGAACCACCTAGCAAACCCCCAGCAGAAGTGCTGACAACCGGACAGAGGGTCCAAGACCTCTGCCCCACACCTGCAGCAATTGTGGAGGCTCAGGGTGAGAAGATGGCAATCACTTCCCAGCAGCAGATACAGGGGGAGAAGGGAGAGGAGGTGTGTGTTGTCCCTCCCCAACAGTTGGCCAGGGTGGAGGAAGTGGGCTTTCCTCCCCAGCAAAGATCCGTGTACCTGGGAGACAGTACCATCGACATGTCATCCCAGCAGCCAGATGAGGGAATGGAAAAGGAAGCAGCCGGCTCACCTCCCCAATGGCAGCTACACAGTTTGGGAGTGGAGGAAGCCAGCTGCCTGCCCCAACAGTTAGCCGTAGCAGAGGATGCGGAGTCCCCAGCAGAAGTGCTGGCAACAGGGCAGAGTGCTACCAACCTCTGCCCAGCACCGGCAACAACTACAGAGTTCCAGGGAGGCGGGGCAGTCGGCCTCCCTCTCCAACAGTTAGCCGGAACAGATGGTGTGGGGTTTCCAGCAGAAGGGCTGGCAACAGGGCCGAGGACTGCTGGACTCTGCCCTCAGCTAACAGAGGATGGATTTCCTGTGAAGGTGGATGGGACTTCAGTCTCCACCTGTATACCCCAGGGATGCTGGGCAATGGGCCCAGATCCCCAACAGCATGACAGAGTGAGCCCAGTCACCCTGTCTTCTCTCCAGCGGCAGAAAGGATTCCAGGGAGAAGGGCCAGTCCAGGCCTCTCCCCAGCGGCAGATATGTTCTCTGAGAGAGGCAGAGGATGGCTGGGTGAGTAATGCACTGTTTGGGATAATTTGTTTGGGGTACTGTGTGGGTACAGGCAGTAGAGGACTGGAGCTGTTTACTAACTTCGGAGTCAACCCGTCTGGGGTCTCCTCCTGTGTTAGTCTCCTGCCGAGAGGGGAGAGGTGTCGCGGGCATGGCCGGAGCGGAGGCTGTTGGAGAGGACTGTGTGCAAGCCTGTTGCCCACCGATTATGGGCCCTAGCATTTGAGGTGAATGAGAAATCCAGTCTGAGCTGTGTTGATCGGACTCAGTCATGTATATATTGCATGGGGACTCCTTGCTGTGTATTTGTGTCCCTGGGGAGGGGGGGGGGGATTCCTCCAGCGGCCCCCTGCTGATGGGACTGATTCACGTTCTGCTGGGACGCATCCTGTGGGGAGATGCTGGTGTTGTCAACATGTGTTTATGTTAATTGAGAGAGCTGATCACATTAGCCACCAGCCCTGGCTAATAGACGAATGGTCTAGGCTGAGGAGGGGGGAGATTGTTGTTTATATTGTTAATTGTATTAATGTGTGAAGCTCGGTGCCCACAAGACTGTCATCTGGTCTGGGTACATTTTGTAGTAAATTAGGTCATGTTAATTAGGTTAGCTTTGAGTCATCCCTGCTGTATAAAGGTCTGTGAGATCTCAAAATAAAGTTAGTTCTGATGTACTCCAAGACTGGTGTTGTCTAGTTCTTGGGGTTCCTATAGCCAGATCCATTGGACTCGTGTTCCAGAACTTAGGAAGCGGTATATGACGGAAGCACTCAAGCGGAGTGTGGGGCGTTCCGTGACAGTTTATAACCCCTTTAACTCCTGAAAAGGGGCAGGGGTCTCCAGATGACTTCATTAACTATAAACAGACATGACCACACTAGGTCAATGACATCACTGGGACCTCCACCCCTTTGCTTATATTGCAGCATTGGGGATCCGCAGATATCATTTGGCAGGAGCTAATATACAGAGAGAGAGATACAGAGCGAGAAAGAGACACAGAGAGAGAAATAGAGATAATTATAAAAAAAGAGATTGAGAGAAGAAATTGTTTCTGTGATACATAGTATATTGAGATATGTACTGGGACTTTGCAGTGTTTTTGTATATCTCACTTGCAATTCCCAATTCTTATTCTTTGTATTATGTGAGCCTAGTGAGACAGGATGTGTGCATAGTTGCCAACATTGCAAAAAAAATATGTGCGACACTTTTTTGGCTGGAGGCGGAGCCGTACAATAATTAGGGGGCGGGGCATTCGTTTGTAGGCATGGCTTAGCAATAAAAATACAAGTGTGCCATGCGAAAAATGGGCGTGGTTTACGTGAAATGGTGGGCGTGGCTTAAATGGGCGTGGCTCAATAGGGTGTGGTTAGAGTCTGAGATGAATGAGGGATGGAGAGGGAAAGGGGGAGAGGGAAAGGGGGAAAGGGGAATGACGGACAGCAGCTCCAGATCCTACACAACAATAGAAATATGTGTATTCTAGAAAGTTTAACAATCAGCAGATAAAGATACTCCAAACACCTGGTGTTAACGCTTCAATCATCCCGGCACCATGATTGTTATGCTGTAAGGATGATTGAAGTGCATTATTTCTATTATTACATTGTAATATAAAATTAAATCATTCAACTCACTATAATGCCGAATCAGTGGGATCCCTGAGCGTGTCACCTGCCACATTGCCTGCCACCAGCAGAGTCTGTCCTTGCATCAGGTGCCCCTAGCAGAGTCCGTCCTTGCATCAGGGGTCCCCAGCAGAGTCTGTCCTTGCATCAGGTGTCCCCAGTAGAGTCTGTCCTCGTATCAGGTGCCCCCGGCAGAGTCCCTCCTTGCATCAGGTGCCCCCAGCAGAGTCTGTCCTCGCATCAGGTGCCCCCAGCAGAGTCAGTATAGACCCCCTCAGTGCAGACCCCCCTCCATCAGTGCAGACCCCCTCAGTGCAGACCCCCTCCATCAGTGCAGACCCCCTCAGTGCAGACCCCCTTCATCAGTGCAGACCCCCTCAGTGCAGACCCTCCTCCATCAGTGCAGACCCCCTCAGTGCAGACCCCCTCCATCAGTGCAGACCCCTCAGTGCAGACCCCCCTCCATCAGTGCAGACCCCCTCAGTGCAGACCCCCCTCCATCAGTGCAGACCCCCTCAGTGCAGACCCCCTCAGTGCAGACCCCCTCCATCAGTGCAGATCCTCCTCAATCAGTGCAGACCCCCTCATTGCAGACCCCCTCCATCAGTGCAGATCCTCCTCAATCAGTGCAGACCCCCTCATTGCAGACCCCGTCTATTAGTGCAGACCCCCTCAATTAGTGCAGCCCCCCTATTAGTGCAGACCCCACTTAGTGCAGCCCCCCCTCTATTAGTGCAGACCCCACTCAGTGCAGCCCACCCTCTATTAGTGCAGCCCCCTCTATTAGTGCAGACCCCCCTCAGTGCAGACCCCCCTCAGTGCAGCCCCCCCTCTATTAGTGCAGACCCCCTCAGTACAGACCCCCTCTATTAGTGTAGACCTCCCTCAGTGCAGCCCACCCTCTATTAGTGCAGACCCCGCTCAGTGCAGACCCCCCTCAGTGCAGACCCTCCCCTCCCATAACGCCCCCACCACACGTCCAGGAGGGGCCGGTGTTCTGCCGAGAAAGTTCCCTTCGGCAAGTAAGGACCCCCCTGTACTGCGCAGGCGGCTCGGCTATTTCCGAGCTGGCGGAAATAGCCAAGCTGGGGAACTTTTCGGCAAGACACCGGCGCTGTGTGTTCAGTGGAGAGGGGAGGGGCCGATCCGTGCAGCTAAAGAAGCCAATTCATTGGCTGCATGTATCGAGCCCCCTTCCTCTCTCCACTGAACACTAGGGGGAAGGTCTAGCGGCAGCGCCGGCGGCCATTTTGCTGGAGCCAGCTGCTCCAAAAATTAAAAAAAACAACATTCCCGATTTTCCTGATGGAAATCCTGATTCGGGACAGCCTCCAATCGGGAGAAGGGTCCCAAAATCGGGATTGTCCCGGGAAAATCGGGACTGTTGGCAACTATGTGTGTGTGTCTCCCCAAGCTGTCCCTCCTCCAGTCATAGTGTATAGAGATCACAGGGGGCAGGTGAAAGCTGAGGTAAGCAGAGTAAAAAACGCATTCATGTGCCCGACCAACCCCTTCTATGAGGCACACAGTAAATGAAATGATGGACTTGTAGTCTCTTATTCGTTCAAGAAACAACAGTCCCAGGTGGCAGAAGGTATCATGAAACAGGAAGAGAAACTTTGAATGCATTTTTGAAAATTTCTCAGAAAATTAGTGATGCCAGGGCACAGGGGTAAGAAAATTTAGAAGCTCTATGTGAGAAGCTGTGAGAAGCTCACAGTGTGCAGCAAAATCAGACTAATGCCCCGTACACACGATCGGAAATTCGGCCAGCAAAAGACCGAGGAGAGCTTTTGGTCGGAAAATGCGACCGTGTGTATGCTCCATCGGACTTTTTCTGGCCGAATTCCCGCCAGCAAAATATTGAGAGCAGGTTCTCTATTTTTCGGTCGGAAAAAGTTCCTATCCGAAAATGCGTTCGTGTGTATGCAATTCCGACGCGCAAAAAAATCACGCATGCTCGGAAACAATTCGGCGCATGCTCGGAAGCATTGAACTTCATTTTCTCGGCTGGTCGTCGTGTTGTATGTCATTGCGTTCTTGACGGTCGAAAGTTCAGAGAGCTTTTGTGTGACCGTGTGTATGCAAGCCAAGCTTGAGCGGAATTCCGTCGGAAAAACCATCCAACGGAAATTCCGCTTGTGTGTACGGGGCATAAGAATTTTCAGTACAGGAGAAGAGCCTATACAACTGTGCAAAGCTGAGGGTAATGTTGGAGTCCAGGTTTTAGGCTTTCAAAAACATGTCTGATGATGTCGCTTCTTCATTACCTCTCGATATTGTGCAGCCTCACCATTGTGGGTCACCCATATCTGACTATGTCTCCAGGCTACACCATAGTCAGTGTTCAGTAATGATTCTGTCAGAAGCTATATGGAATAAATTCACATTGTTTTGACAGCAAACACAGAACAGCCCGCAGAACACAGGTACTGTACACTTTGTCATGTTGTCTGTACCTTCATGGCTGTCTGACTCTGAATAGGGGATCATTTCGTCAAGCAGAAAACTGGTTTTCTGGCAGCTGGCTTGAAAGATTCAATAACACAGAGCCTCACCCGTCTCATCGATAAATCATCAGCCTCTTCCTGGGAAGTGTTGGGGAGAACAGCCAAGCATACCAAGAGAATACTTTGTGAAATCAGGCTCCCCACCCAGGTACATAATGATTATCTCTCCTTCTATCTGTGTGGAAACTGTCAGGTTTCACAATATTAGCTGACGAGAACTTAAGAGGTGATGAAGCATTAAGGGAATGGCAGACGTACTTTGTTGAAACCTCGCCCTGGATGCACAAATTAGGATTACTGTCACAATTCAGAAAGACATACATATATTGCCCATAATAATGTAATAATGCTGTATTTTTGAAAAGAAATTAAAGTTTCTTAAATAAAGTTTGCATTTAAAGCCAAACTCCAGGCAAACTTGTCCTCTTCTTGTCCCATTTGTCTCTGGGATCTGAATGTGTCCTCTTGTTGTGCCATTTGTCTCTGGGGTCCGAACCTGACCTCTTCTTATACCATTTGTCTCTAGGGTTTAAACCTGTCCTCTTCTTGTCTCATTTGTCTCTGGGGTCTGATCCTGTCCTCTTCTAATCCCATTTGTCTCTGGGGTTTGCACCTTCCCTCTTCTTGTTCCATTTGTCTCTGGGGTCTGAACCTGCCCTCTTGTTATCAAAGACTGAACCTGCCCTCTTCTTGTCCCATTTGGCTCTGGGGTCTGAACCTGCCATCTTGTTCTTCCATTTGTTTCTGGGGTCTGAACCTGTACTCTTCTTATTCCATTTGGCTCTTGGGTCTGAACCTACCATCTCGTTGTTCCATTTGTTTATGGGGTCTGAGCCTGTAGTCTTCTTATTCCATTTCGCTCTTGGGTCTGAACCTGCCATCTTGTTGTTCCATTTCTTTCTGGGGTCTGAACCTGTCCTCTTCTCATCCCATTTGGCTCTGAGGTCTGAACATTCCCTCTTCTTGTCCCATTTGTCTCTGGGGTCCAAACCTGCCCTCTTGTTCTCAAAAACTGAACCTGCTCTCTTCTTGTCCCATTTGACTCTGAGATCTGAACCTTACCTTTTCCTGTCCTATTTGTCTGAAAGGATGAAAGAAAGTTACTCTTTGATTCAGTGGCTTGAATATAACAAGCTTCTTTGTGGGATCTTTGCTTCAATACAATTATACAACTTAGCACAGAAAGTATTAAGATAATACAATTAGGCAGGACATGGTATCAACAGTACAGCCATGATTAATAGATAACTCCTTTATATTCTACTAAACAATAAGAAATGAAGAACAATATTGTTCATGTGTGAACCAGCTAATTAGGCCAATTTTCTTAGTTCTTAGTCAATTAATCTATAGAGTAATATACCAATCAAAATCTGTTCCATGAGCCTGAAAATGCATTTTTTCCCAATTTTTTTCTCTCTACATTGGTAAGACCTGACTGAGAACACCTAGTTCTATAACCCAAAAACACCATCTATTCGGGGGGCGTGGTTTCCGCATGGTGCTGGTCAGACGTGTTTGAGCAAAGCTCCGTCCCAGCACAGGCCTGATCACCTCAGGCAATGCCTGCCAAAGCCGTCAGATCCCGCACTAACCCGGGCAAACGTTCGGGGAGAGGCTCTGCGATCTCGATCACCTCCTCGGGCTCCATAAAGTGGTTCCTAGCCGCGGAAAAGCACAGTCCCAACGCGTGTGGATCCCGCTCCGAGCACGCAGCATCGCCTCGTGAGAGCTCTCCTGCCTCATCATACGGATCGGAGCTCATGGATGACCCAGGCTCCCCTGCTGGCTCTGGGATGTCATCTCTGGTAAGCGGGCTCAAAAGGAAAATGGCGGGGATGTTCTGCAGTCTTGAAAAATCAATCAAGAAAGAAATCACAGCGGTACGCTCTGATATGTCACACGTATTAGAGAGAGTGGAAGAAACAGAGAAAAGACAGGACTCCCAAACAGCAGCCATTAAAGAGCTGCAGATTTCTGTTAAGAGACTTGCACTTGCCCACCGCTCTTCTCTATACAAATTAGAAGATTTAGAGAACAGAAATTATAGAAAGAATTTACGCATTCGCGGGTTGCCAGAAGCAACTAAAGATGGCGATCTTAAACCCACGATTCGAGGTATCCTAAACACTATTTTGGGGAAAACAGTCACTGACCCCTACGCTTTGATCGGGTTCACAGGGCCCTTCGCCCACGTAATTTAGCTATAGATTTGCCCAGGGATGTTGTCTGTCATTTGCACTACTTTGAGGATAAAAACGCTATGATGATCAAACTACGTGGCACTCCAAATATTGACTTTGATGGCGCCACACTCAATATTTCCCCTGACCTCTTCAAAGAGTAGTTCTGCGAGTGCACATAGTTCTGCGAGTGGTCTGCGAGTGCATGTAGTTCTGCGAGTGCACGTAGTTCCGCGAGTGGTCTGCGAGTACACGTAGTTCTACGAGTGCACATAGTTCTGTGAGTGTTCTGCGAGTGCACGTAGTTCTGCGAGTGCACGTAGTTGTGTGAGTGGTCTGTGAATGCACGTAGTTCTGCAAGTGGTCTGCAAGTGCACGTAGTTCTGCAAGTGCACGTAGTTCTGTGAGTGGTCTGCAAGTGCACGTAGTTCTGCGAGTGCACGTAGTTCTGCGAGCGGTCTTCCAGTGCACGTAGTTCTGCGAGTGCACATAGCTCTGCAAGTCTTTCTGCGAGTGCACGTAGTTCTGCAAGTGCACATAGTTCTGCGAGTGGTCTGCGAGTCCACATAGTTCTGCAAATGCACATAGTTCTGCGAGTGGTCTGCCAGTGCACGTAGTTCTGTGAGTGCATGTAGTTCTGCGAGTGGTATGCGAGTGCACGTAGTTCTGCCAGTGCACGTAGTTCTGCGAGTGGTCTGCGAGTGCACGTAGTTCTGCGAGTGCACGTAGTTCTACGAGTGTTCTGTGAGTGCACGTAGGTCTGCGAGTGCACGTAGTTTTGCATGTGGTCTGCAAGTGCACGTAGTTCTGCGAGTGGTCTGCGAGTGCACGTAGTTTGAGTATTAGTGTCAGGAAGCTAGTTGTTAGGTAATTTGGACAGGGTATAATCCCCAATCCTCATTAAATTTAATAGGTACGATGTCCGGCGGGTGTGGAGAGGTGACTCTTTGTACATCTTGCGGCATGTATGCGTTCCTTGATAACCTGATCAAGGGTGAATACTGCTGTGCAAAATGTAAGCGCAGTGTTTCCCTGGAAGCCCAGGTTCTGAATCTGGGGAAGCAACTGTCAGCACTGAGAAGTCCCTCCATACTAAAGGAGGGCCAGGAACGTACACGGCAGGTTCCGGCAAGGGCCAGCACAGAGGCGGGTGGAGAAAAGAGGTGCAGGCACTAGCAAAGAGTAGATGGGTGACAGTCAGGAAGGGTAGAGGGGGAAGTACCAAGGAGGCCGATCCAGGGCTGGAGCATCCCAATAAGTATGCTCTATTGAGTGACATTGGTGAAACCAGTCAGGGACCAGCACTGCTGGAGCTGAGGGACTCTCCTAGCTGCCAGGGGGAGAACTCCTCCAGTGAGAGTGGGGGGGAAGCGAATGGGAAAGGAAAGACAGATTCTGGTGGTAGGGGACTCAATTCTTAGAAGGACAGAGAGGCCAATCTGTAACAAAGACCTAAAGCGCCGAACAGTATGTTGTCTACCAGGCGCTCAGGTTCGGTACATCACGGAGCTGGTGGACAGATTACTGGGAGGGGCTGGGGAAGACCCAGCTGTCATGGTGCACGTTGGCACCAATGACAAAGTCAGAGGCAGATGGAGTGTCCTAAAGAACGATTTTAGGGACTTAGGAGCTAAATTGAGGAAAAGGACCTCCAAGGTAGTATTCTCAGGAATACTACCGGTACATCGAGCCACACCAGAAAGGCAGAGGGAGATTAGGGAAGTAAACAAGTGGCGAAGAGCTGGTGTAGTAAGGAGGGGTTTGGGTTCCTGGAGGACTGGGCCGACTTCTTGGTCGATAACCGGTACTATAGAAGGGACGGACTGCACCTAAATGAGGAGGGTGCAGATCAGCTGGGAATGAAGATGGCCAAAAAGTTAGA
Source organism: Lithobates septentrionalis (assembly GCA_037952835.1). Lineage (NCBI taxonomy): Eukaryota > Metazoa > Chordata > Amphibia > Anura > Ranidae > Lithobates > Lithobates septentrionalis. Next base: position 83,156 of record JBBDGP010002289.1, read on the forward strand.
GGGGTTTTTAAACTAGGTGATGGGGGGAAGGCCCAGAGGTAGAGATAGTTTGCGCGGAACATATTCCAGAGGGTAGTATTGGGGGCATTAGTGGTAGGTTGACCAAAGCACATAAACCCAAGTTAAGTATATTAGCAAGTCCTAATAAGAGGATAATATGCGACCGGTATAAACTACGTGGCATGTTCACCAATGCCAGGAGCCTGGCAGACAAGATGGGTGAACTAGAGTTACTGTTGTACGAGGAGGATTTGGATTTTGTGGGAATTTCAGAGACCTAGTTCAACAGCTCTCATGATTGGCTGGCAAACATTCAAGGGTATACCCTTTATCACAAGGATAGAGAGGGTAAAAAAGGGGGAGGGGTATGCCTATATATCAAGAATAATGTGCAAGTGAATGTGAGCGATGACATCACTAAGTGAGCTAGGGAGGAGGTGAAATCCTTATGGGTAGAGCTCCAAAGGGATGAAGCTAAGGGGAAAATAATACTGGGAGTATGCTATAGGCCTCCTAACCTGAGGGAGGAAGGGGAGACATATCTCCGATCACAATTTGGATTAGCAGCAAATATGGGAAGTGTTATCATAATGGGGGATTTTAATTATCCAGACATAGACTGGGCGGAGGGAACCGCATATTCATCTAAGGCTTGCCAGTTCCTAAATGTCTTGCAGGACAATTTTATGGGTCAGATGGTAGACGCACCAGCTAGAAATAAAGCATTTCTGGATCTACTGATTACCAACAATACAGACCTGATCACGGATGTGGAAATACGGGGCAATTTAGGTAACAGAGATCACAGGTCAATTGGCTTTAGTATAAATCACACAAATAGAAAACATAAGGGGAATACAAAGACACTGAATTTCAAGAGAGCCAACCTCCCTAAACTACGAAATTTGCTAGAAGGCATAAATTGGGATAAAATCTTAGGAACAAAGAACACGGAGGAGAGATGGGTTTGCTTTAAGAGCATATTAAATAAGGGCATTAGCCAATGCATCCCATTGGGTAATACATTTAAAAGAGTGAACAAAAGTCCTGGATGGCTTAACTCCAATGTAAAAATGCATATAAAAGCAAAGGAGAAGGCCTTCAAAAAATACAAGGTTGATGGATCATCATCAGCATTCAGACTTTATAAAGAATGCAACAAGAAATGTAAGGGTGCAATTAGGACGGCTAAGAAAGAACATGAAAGACACATAGCGGAGGAGAGCAAAAAAAATCCCAATAAATTCTTTAAGTATGTAAACAGTAAAAAAGGGAGGACAGACCATATTGACCCCATGAAGAATGAGGAAGTTCATCTGGTTACAAAGGATGGGGAGATGGCGAAGGCATTGAATTTATTCTTCTCCTCAGTCTTCACGAGGGAATCGGGGGGCTTCTGTAACCAAAACTGCAGTGTTTATCCTCAAGATACATCACAGGAAGCACCTCCATGGTTAACAGAGGACAGAATTAAAATTAGACTTGAGAAACTTAACATTAATAAATCACCGGGACCAGATGGCTTGCACCCGAGGGTACTTAGGAAACTCAGTAAAGTAATTGCCAGACCATTGTTCCTAATTTTTACTGACAGTCTACTGACTGGAATGGTACCAGCTGATTGGAGAAAAGCCAATGTAGCACCAATATTTTTAAAAAAGGGCCCAAAATACATCCCTGGGAATTACAGATCAGTTAGCCTAACATCAATAGTATGTAAAATCTTGGAGGGGATAAGGGACTATATAAAAGATTTTAGTAATGAGAACGGTATCATTAGCAGTAATCAGCATGGATTCATGAAGATTCATTCTTGCCAAATCTACTAACCTTCTATGAGTAGGTGAGTTGCCAGCTAGATAAAGGAAGGCCTGTAGACATGGTTTATCTGGATTTTGCAAAAGCATTTGACACAGTTCCCCATAAACGTTTACTGTACAAAATAAGGTCCGTTGGCATGAACCATAGGGTGAGTACATGGATTGAAAACTGGCTACAAGGGCGAGTTCAGAGGGTGGTGATAAATGGGGAGTACTCAGAATGGTCAGGGGTGGGTAGTGGGGTCACCCAGGGTTCTGTGCTGGGACCAATCCTATTTAATTTGTTCATAAATGACCTGGAGGATGGGGTAAACAGTTTAATCTCTGTATTTGCAGATGATACTAAGCTAAGCAGGGCAATAACTTCTCCGCAGGATGTGGAAACCTTGCAAAAAGATCTGAACAAATGAATGGGGTGGGCAACTACATGGCAAATGAGAAAAATGTAAAACAATGCATTTGGGTGGCAAAAATATGAATGCAATCTATACACTGAGGGGAGAACCTCTGGGGGAAGCTAGGATGGACAAGGACCTGGGGGTCCTAGTAGATGATAGGCTCAGCAATGGCATGCAATGCCAAGCTGCTGCTAACAAAGCAAACAGAATATTGGCATGCATTTAAAAGGGGATCAACTCCAGAGATAAAAGGATAATTCTCCCGCTCTACAAGACTCTAGAGTATGCTGTCCAGTTCTGGGCACCAGTCCTCAGGAAGGAGTTACTGAAAATAGAGCGAGTACAAAGAAGGGCAACAAAGCTAATAAAGGGTCTGGAGGATATTAGTTATGAGGAAAGGTTGCGAGCACTGAACTTATTCTCTCTGGAGAAGAGACGTTTGAGAAGGGATATGATTTCAATACACAAATACCGTACTGGTGACCCCACAATAGGAATAAAACTTTTTCGCAGAAGAGAGTTTAACAAGACTCGTGGCCACTCAATAAAATTAGAAGAAAAGAGGTTTAACCTTAAACTACGAAGAGGATTCTTTACTGTAAGAGCGGCAAGGATGTGGAATTCCCTTCCACAGGCGGTGGTCTCAGCGGGGGGCATTGATAGTTTCAAGAAACTATCAGATAAGCACCTGAACGACCGCAACATACAGGGATATACAATGTAATACTTACATATAATCAAACACATAGGTTGGACTTTTTGGACTTGTGTCTTTTTTCAACCTCACCTACTATGTAACTATGTATAAGAGACACTAGAGCGTCGTAGAGCGCTCAAACCACTCCTTGATAAATTGAGAGGGGATAGAGCCACATACCGATGGGGGATTTCCTGCCTGCCTCTTTGCTACCAAAAATGACCGTTCCTCCACCCTGAGGTTTCCGGAAGATCTCCCTGCATTCTTCCATGAGATTGGAATTCCACCGGTAGACCTCCCTGGATGGCAAAATATGATACCGGATTTCTCCACTCCTCTGGATGCCACGTAGAGAGACACCCCTCTTAAAAAGAAGCGTACCCCCACTCCAGAATCCTCTCAGAATCCTCTCAGTAACGGCAGTCACTTTAGTGTTTGCTCCGTTTCTATGTGAATACCTCCATACTGATGCCAAGTGCTGAATGCAGTTGTCTCAATCTTCTTGGATATCAGACATCCACTTTTGTTCTAATTTTATACTGTTTATGGACTTTATTTTCCTTTTTTCTTCTTTTTTGGTTTTTCTCCGTTTTACCTAATGCCAGAGGTTTATACTTACTGTTAAGCTGTTTATTTCTATGGTCAGGCCTGGACGGGACCCCAGCCTCCCAAACCATGTGTAGTTTTTGCTCTTGTCGCATAACCTACACCCCCTCCTTCTCCTTTTGGGGTTGGTGAGTGTAAGTGGCCCCTACGATTTTCTTGGTGATCCCCTAACTGGGGTCACATGGGTCGCTCGCCCTCCCCGATCCCTACGGGAACACCACGGTACGCTGCGTGATTCTAAAATGTTTCCCACTGGATTTCTTGTATTACTAAATGTGTTTTACGTAAATGCTTACCCTCCTCCTCCCATACTTTTCTCTCCCTCTCCCCCCTCCCCTCTTTGCTTTCACCTAACTCTTGCTGGTCTAGATGGCACCACAGGCTGAAAATGCACATTCTGAACTCACAATGGCTACTCTAAATATTCTCTCATACAATTTTAGGGGCCTAAACCATGCTACCAAACAACACCAAGTGCAAAGAGAATTGAAACAAATTTCTTGTTCCATTGCCTTTCTCCAAGAAACGCACCTTACACATACTACTCTGGTTAGGCTCTTCTCACCACACTTTCCGAAATGGTATTACAGCCTTTCGGATATGAATAAAGCCAAAGGAGTAGCCATTGGGTTTAGCGGAAATGTGTCCTTCCAGCTTTAGGACATGTTGGCGGATACCCATGGTAGGTTTCTCTTTCCGAGGGGCTCTATAGGCAACACCCATTGCACATTAGCGAATATTTACTGCCCGAATCATAATTAACCCTCCTTCATGTCTCAAGTTCTTACCAAACTAGCAACTTTTACGAAGGGAATGACTATCTTGGCAGGTGATATCAATATGCCACTTGACCCCACTATGGACACCTCCCAGAAAAGATCCAACATACCATTCAAAAGTCTATCCTTCATTAGGAAAAGGCTACACGAGCTCCAGTTAATTGATGCATGGCGAACACTTCACCCTAAAGACAGGGACTACTCCCTATATTCCAAAACACATCACTCTTATTCCAGAATAGATAACATTTTCTTAGATCACTTTCATCTTCCCCTTTTGAAATCAGCCTTGATAGGTATAGCCTCTCTGTCCGACCATGCCCCGGTTTCTATTAGTCTAGCTATCCCCTCGCTACCCAAACGCACCACCAACTGGAAGCTCAATGACTCCCTCCTTCCCAATCCTGTTAATGCTTCTCTGTTAGCCATCGCCATGAAACAGTACTTCTCAGAGAATGGGTCAACAGATACGGCTCCCTCCTTTCTTTGGGAGGCCCATAACACCACGATGAGGGGTAGACTTAACGAGCTGGGAGCTAGAAGATGGAGAGAGCAGGGTCAGCAGCCTAATGAATTAATATTACAAATAGCAGATTTAGATAAACAACACAAATTGTCCCTACATAAATCCCATCTGGAAGCCCTAATGCAGAAAAAAGAGGAACTGAAAGCTCTTCTCGACTCTCAAACTAAAAGGAAGTTTCAAATTTTCTCCCAAAAATTATATGAATGGGTTGACAAACCCGGCAGACAACTTACTCGTTCCATTCGGGCAAAGAAATCCGCCTCCTTCATCTCCAAAGTAAAATTCTCCTCGGGAGAAATGGCCCATTCTTCCCCCCAAATCGCCAAAGCGTTTAAAGAATTTTACACTGAGCTATACAGCATCAAAGAGGCTCTAGATACCCTCACCCCATTAGAGAAACGTACACGTATTTTATCTTACCTGAAACAGGCAAACTTACCTAGACTTTCCCGCAAAACTCTCAAACAGTTGGAGTCTGACTTCACGATAGAAGAGTTTTAAACAGCGCTGAAAAGCACCCCATCAGGTAAAGCCCCTGGCCCGGATGGCTATACAGCACTATATTACAAGACGTTTAGCGGCATTCTCCTTCCCCGATTAACATCTTATGCCAACTCCTTCTCCAAAACCACAGGGTACTGACCATAATCCCTGGCTGCCCATATCACCATCATCCCCAAACCGGGTAAAGTCCCCACCCTTTGTGGCAGATACCGCCCCATATCCCATTAAATCTTGACACCAAACTTATTGCCAAAGTTATGGCCACTAGATTGTTACCTCTTCTACCCAAATGGATTTCGGCAGACCAAACAGGTTTCATCCCAGCTAGGGAGGCCAGGGATAATTCCCTACGCACCTCTCACTAATTCATCACATCTGGAGGTGCTCCCAGTCCACCCTCCTTTTACCCACTGATGCTGAAAAAGCTTTTGATAGGGTAGACTGGGAATACCTTAATATGACTCTCAGATACTTTGGTCTAGGCCCCAAAATGTTTTACTGCATCTCCTCCCTGTATTCTCTCCCAACGGCTCAAATTCAAATTAATGGAACATTAAGCGACCCTCTAATGCCCCGTACACACGGTCGGACTTTGTTCGGACATTCCGACAACAAAATCCTAGGATTTTTTCAGACGAATGTTGGCTCAAACTTGTTTTGTCTACACACGGTCGCACAAAGTTGTCGGAAAATCCGATCATTCTGAACGCAGTGACGTAAAACACGTACATCGGGACTATAAACGGGGCAGTGGCCAATAGCTTTCATCTCTTTATTTATTCTGAGCATGCGTGGCACTTTGTCCGTCGGATTTGTGTACACACGATCGGAATTTCCGACAACGGATTTTGTTGTCGGAAAATTTTATCTCCTGCTCTCCAACTTTGTGTGTCGGAAAATCCGATGGAAAATGTCCGATGGAGCCCACACACGGTCGGAATTTCCGACAACAAGCTCTGATCGGACATTTTCCATTGGAAAATCCGACCGTGTGTATGGGGCATAACACTACACAACGGAACTAGACAGGGATACCCATTATCTCCCCTGTTGTTCGCCATTTCCCTCAAAACCTTTTTTAGCATGTCAGACATAACAACAGCATCCAAAGAATCAAAGTGGGCCCTAGAATACAGAAATACACAGCATATGCGGATGACATCCTGTTCTTTATCCAACAACCGCAAATTTCCCTACCAAACCTTATGTCCACCTTCCAAACTTTCCAAACATTGTCTAATTTTGAAATAAACCTCTCCAAATTGGAAATTCTAAATATTAATATTACCAATTCCATCTTTACGCAATTAAAACCTCAATTTCCCTTTCATTGGAAAACAGACACGCTAAAATACCTAGGTATCCTTCTTACCCCTCACCTCCACTCCCTCTTTAGATGCAACTATATTCCCTTGCTCAACAGTATTAAATCAGACTTGAGACAATGGTCCACTCTCCTACAATGGTAAGGTTAAAATAAACATTATCAAAATGAACATACTACCTCGGGTTCTCTTCATCTTTCAAATGTTGCCTCTGGGTGTGCCTGTAGGGTTCTTCTCAATATTACAGACCATGATATCGCACTTTGTTTGGAAGGGCAGACATCCTAGAATATCCCGTGCGACCCTTTTCCGCACCAAAAATGCAGGAGGTCTGGCTCTTCCAAACCTTAAAGCATATTATCATGACATTGCGTTATGCAGGATCTCCGATTGGAAATATGCTAGTGATACTAAATTGTGGGTACAATTGGAACATGAGCTGTGTGGCACTGATCTGTCGCCTAATATGTCACCACTAACTACCTCCACACTTGCAGTCTGGGACTCTTTGCACAAAAAATTCCCTTGGGACTACAACTCTCCCATAATGCCAATACTGAATAACAACTTTTTTCTTCCTGGTAATATGGACACTGGCTTTAAATCATGGTCACCTGAAGGCCCTCTCCTACTTCATCATCTCACTCAATCGGGTAACCTCAGACCCCTAACAGATATCCTTGACTCCAAACAGATCACCTTCGTGGACAGATGGAGATACAAACAGTTACAACAATTCGTCCGTTCTTTACCACGCCCAATATGAAATACTCAAGAATTAACACAGATTGAATATATGTTCTTTCACAAAGATCCTCCCCTCCATTGTATTTTGCAGTTTTATAAAGCTATCTTTCAGCTTCATAACCCCTCATACCCAGAATTCCTCAACAAATTGGAGTCTGATTTGAACTCTCACCTTTCTAATGAACAGAGAGATAAAATATTACAGCTTGCTGATGTTTCTTCTATCTCCTCCAAGACAGCTGAAATGAACTACAAGCTGTTGACAAGATGGCACTATACCCCATCTAAGCTGCACAATATGTTCCCCTCCAGTTCCCCGCTGTGTTGGAGGAATTGCGGGAACACAGCTTCTCACGCACACATCTGGTGGTCGTGCCCAGTAATTCAACTTTTCTGGTCACACATTATTCGTCTTGTGAATCAAATAACAAGCTCTTCTCTACCCATGGATCCGTGGTCTATACTTATTCACAATACGATGGAACCAGCTGGTTCTTACAAGCGTTCCCTCACTCCACACCTGTTGAACGCCGCCAAGGCCCTCATTCCCGCCATTTGGGGTCAACCTTCTGCCCGTTCACTGAAAAATTGGATACAAGCAGTAGAAAACATCATCTGTCTTATGGAAGAACTCACTCTTATAACCAGAGACAACCTTAAGCGTCACACCGCAACATTGGCCCAGTGGAACGAATTTAAAAGTTCTGCTGGGTACAAGGACATTTTGTATGTGTCCCCTGAATGCTCTCAACCAACCCCTCCCTCATAACCAGTTAGTCTTTAGATATGTAGACTTAGCCTATTGATATGCAACTTTGTTTGATTTGTGATGCCATGTGAAGTCCATCGACTACCAGCCTCTTATCTTCTTTTCTTCTTATTTCCTCTCTTACTGATTTCACCTTTTACCCTCTATTTCTTCTTCTACAATCTCCCTTATCCCTCCTCTTTCCATATCCCTTCCCCTGTTCCCCCAGAAATTTTCAACTATTTGTTTCATTTATTTTGTGAAATTGCATTTGCTACTCTCCCACCCTCTTGGACCCAGGTCAATACTCAGAACTGTATGTCCCTTATTATGCATTTTCCTGTTCCTGTGTGTCTCTAGACAATGTTTACTTTATACATTTATGCATATGTTTTTTTCCACTTTGCAGCGTTCATGTCGTACATTTTGTATGCCTTTTTCTTTGATCAATAAGCAAATATTAAACAAAAACACCACCTATCCACTACTTCCTGAAAACTAGAGACAGCACAGACCGGAATAGAGATCACTGTGCCCTGTTGCATCCAGCATCATAGAGAGCAAATTCCCAGCAGTACTGATACACACAGACACATACAGCTTGAAAGAGTCATCCTCATGGGATAGGTAAACAATACACAGTCATCTGGCATTGCCATAAAGTTAACTTATAAATGGCAGCTACAGGATTTTTAATAGAAACAAAGATCGAAGCACTGTACTGAAAGAAACATTTTAATATATGTGGCTATCCAGAGCAGAAAATAAGAAATATTCAGAGGTGCAATAAAGGGTTAATCCACACCAAAGATATATTTAGCAAAAATGGCTGAGTCAGCGCACTTTTATGTTTAAATTTTTTATTGGCAACAAATCAATAAGCATCAATACGTATTCATTTGAAGACAATGAAAATTTGCAAGAAGTATAACGATACAAAGAGAGATGTATTGGTTGTAAGGGCATAGAGTGATGCAGGGTTACACAAGCGTATATATACTGGTGGTTTCCAGGGTGTACTAAGATTGTCGGAGGCGTGAGCCTGTTACCGCAATAGATACAAGAGAGAAGTATCACTTTGTGAGTTGGAGGCGGGGTAACGGATAGAGGTTTTACACCAATAGATTGCGCTACCAATGGTGTGCATTGGGTAGGAAAGTGAGAAAGAGAGAGGAGGAAAGAACAGGTGAGGAAAGGAAGAAAGAGAAGAGGAGCATAAGCTGCGAGGAAGGGAGGTCGGGGGCATCGCATAGGCCCTAGTCTCGAGGTATTATAATCCTGGTGGGACAGGGGCGGCTAAGGTTCTAAGGGGGTTTTGTCAAAATCTAGAGGTAAGAAGTGTTCTATCCAGGGTTGCCAAATTTTGAGGTCCTCGGGACTCTATCTAGAATTGTGGCCTCGATTTTGCTATGTATCATGGCTTGGGTGATTCTATTTTTGACTTTGACTATGTTTAGTTTCAAGGTTTTCCAGGCTCTAGCTATCATTTGTTTGGCCGCAGTAGTGAGCTGGAGAAGGAGGCGGAGCTAAGCTTTAGTACAGTCTAATGTGACATGATTCAGTAGTGCAAGGGATGGATCTGGGTCTAAGGGAACACGGCGCAAAGTAGAAGCCATATGGAAGATTGTCATCCAAAATTGTTGTACAGCAGGGCACGACCACCATAAGTGAGCGTGTGTGCCTCTCTCACCACAACCACGGAAGCACACCAGCTTGGAAATTCCTGCATGAAGACTTTGTAATTTGCTTTGAGCGCAACAATATATTGGGAAGAAGTCTTTGTGTTGACCCATATATTTTCCCAGTACCCTGCGTCTAGGTCTATTTCTAAGTCTTTTGACCACTGTGCAGCGAATAGTGGGAGGCTAGATGGAGGGGATGTGAGATGACTATATAAGCGGGATATGACACCCGGGGCGTCTGAATTGCATATACTCTCGTATAGAGATAGGATATCTAGTGATAAGTGTGTGCTTATGATGGTCTGAGTAAAATGGGCAATCTGGAGGTACCGAAAGCACTCTCTGGGAGGGGAGTTGTGTTTTTGCTTGTAGGGCAGGGAATGTTTTCAGGGAGAGCACTTTAACAGGATTGCTTGAGTGGACGTCTTTAGCCAACCTGAGTCTGATAGGATTGCAAACCCGTTGAGGAAGACACAGAGCCAAGAAGGTGTCTGGTTTGTTGGCCTTGGTGTATATCGTATGGTTTGATCTACGAATGGCCTTGTCTGCAGATTCGGCTAGTAGTAAGTCCAATTCAGCCTGTTTTTTTTCTAGGTAGAGTCTGTTGGATTCAGTAGGGGAGGACTGAAATTGGAGGAAGTGGCGGTGGTACTCTGTTTCAAGTTGCTGTAGTTTAGGCTTTTTATCACGGTTAAGGTGTGTGGAGACCGAGATACAGGTACCTCAAATCACTAGTTTATGCGCTTCCAATAAAAGGACCAGACAAATATCCGGTGTTGCGTTATGTAAGAGGTATTCCTTAAGGGCAGCTGGATGTCAAAACAATAGGATTTGTTGGTTAGGTGTGCATCATTTATACAACAGGTGCAGTCCCTGGTTTGGGGAATCAACGATGAGACAGTAACGATAACTGCACAGTGGTCAGACCATGGGATGGGGTGTATGCAGGAGTGCAGCAAAATTGGTGAGGATGCCACTGGGACAAGAATATGGTCTATCCTAGAGAAAGGTTTGTGTGGGTAGGAGTAAAATGTGTAATTCTTTTTGAGGGGTTACATTTTCTCCAAGAGTCAAGCAGAGAGGCCTGTTAGAGCTGTTTGTGGAACTGTAGGGAGGGAGAATGTAGCTCCGGGACATATGGGGATTTATCGAGGTGTTGATGGAGTACTAGGTTGGGGTCGCCGCACATGAATAATGTTCCTCTACAATGGGTCTGTAAAACCTGTAAGAGGTGAGAGAAAAATGGGTTGGGATTGTTGTTAGGGGCATAGTATGAGACGAATGTTGTTTCAATGTCCTGTGGTAGGCCTACAAGGACAATGTAGCGGCCCTCAGGGTCTCTGATCTCAGTAAGGGGGGTAAATTGTAGGGTGTGATGGAAGGCTAGAAGAACCCCACTTTGTTTTGTATTGGCGGAAGCAGTGAATACTCGGGGGTAGCGGGAGCTAAAGAACTTTGGGGCACTGCGAGACGCAAAGTGTATTTCCTGGAGAGCTACTACTCCAGCTTTCAGAGACGCAAACGACTGGAAGGCTTTAACCCTCTTGTTAGGGGAATTGAGTCCCTTTACATTTAGAGATAGTATGTTCAGGGGGGCCATCTGGAGAATCGGGGTAAATCATCGTGGGGGGACATCGGGCCCACGTGAGCCAACCGACCACAGAGGAAAAGAAAGAGGAAGCAGGAAGAAGAAGGAAGAACGAGGAAAATTTTGAAAAACAGGGAGAAAGTTCTGTAGGGCAAACAATTGAGTAACAAATACCTAGGAGGTTGGACTCTATTGCCCTACCAGGTAGCGCACTGACTCTTCCACCAGCTGGCTAGTCGAAGAATGAGTGCACCACAGAGAGGGGGAGCAGTGACAGCTCCCCATTGCAAACGGGGATAACAAAACAATAGCATAACATTAAACTCAGTTACTACTTGTGAGTCAGTATCTTACTTAAACAACCCTTACCAACATAACAGACTACAACAGTGTCATCAGGTGTCCTGTGGACACAACTTTGGCAGGGGGAATAGGTACGGGATGGAGGGATAGGAGAGTCTGGGAGAGCTGTAGAGGGGAATACAAGGGAGGGGAGGGGTAGAGAGGGAGGGAAAGTGGGAGGTCAGTGGGGAAGGGAAGGATAGTTGGGGGGCTGCAGGATACAAGGGATATTTATTTGTGGAGACGTCAGTCGACAGTTAGTACTCCCGTAGCTAAACTGTACCGTCTGAGCATGGAATTGTCAATAGCAATGTTGTAGTTCACACAAAACATTTGAACAGTTCAATATAGAAAACTGAGTGGTATTAAACTAGATATAAGACATGTTAGCGGATGAGTAGGATCTGAACCTGTGCAACCCAAATAGGGTTGTGGGGCCTGCGTAGGCTTTCCATTTGAATGTAAAAAGTACATACCAGGACATGGTCCCCTGGGCCTCGGTTGAATGGAACCTACAAATGTTGTGAAAGGGCTAGGTTCTTTATGAACAACCAAGGGTAAATCTTCAGAACGAGAGAGGGTGGTATTGTATGTTCAGCCAGGTATGTAGGTCTTTGGATCACTGAAGCTGTTATTAGGCGTCCGAGATGGTGTTCCCTTCCAAATAGAGGATGGGCCTGGCTTTTTACGCTTCGGTGCTGCGGTGTATGGGTGAGCGGCTGAGTGGTAACATGGTCTCTGACTGCTGGACCAGAGTTGCCAAGTGAAGGGATTCCAGGAGGTGCTGTAGTGACTCAGGCGATGTACAGGAGTGTTGCTGGCCTTGATAGGAGAACTGTAGGGTGAACGGGAATCGCCATGTGTACTTGAGCTGGTGCTGTACTAAGATTTGGAGCTGTGGCTTCATAGCACGGCGTTTGTCTTTAGTGAGGGGGGCCAGGTCAGAGAAGAGTTGGTATGTATGGCCCTGGAACAGGAGAGCTTCTTTGTTACGAGCAGCAGCGAAGAGTTGCTCCTTCGTGCGGAAAAAATGCAGCTTAACGATTATATCCCGTGGTGGACCGTCTGTTTGGCGGCTGGTTAGTGCTCTGTGAATTCTATAGAATTCTAAGCGTTCGATAGGTATTGATGGTGACAGTTCCTGAAACAGGCAGGTAGTAAAGGATTGCAAATCATCGATTGTTTCAGGGATCCCGTGGAGTCGCAAGTTGGATCGGCGTGAGCAGTTCTCCGAATCTTCCAGACAGGAGAGAAGCATAGTTTCCTCATCATGGAGGGGTTGCAGGGCGGTTCAGAGACCCGATTAAGTCCCGATAGTGCAGCGGGGAGTGCGGAGCTCTAGTGGGTTGCGTCCTCCATGTCGAGCCTTGCGCATGCACCCCCCGTCAGCACACTTTTCCTTGACTTCAATACTCGAACACAAGATCTCCTGGCTCTGTTCCAGTTTTGGATGTCTCTGCCCACCTTTATGTGTTCCCAGTTACACTCCCCAATATATTTCATAAGAAAAAAAAAACCAAGGAGGCAGAGAGGGAACCCCTTGTAATGGCCACACCAGGAGGTATGCAGACCTGGGAATTTTAATATAGCACTGACCCAAAAGAGATAAAAAAAACTGTTGGGTGACCAGCTTCCACCTAAGGATAAAATACCAGTCTTGGGGGCATATTTTTAAAACTGTGAATATGATGTTCACCAAACACTCACAAGTAGGTAGTTATTTCCTCTAATTTAAAACACATGCACACATGAGTGGCGCTCCAAGCATTTCAGTACAAGTCACATGCACCAGGAAGATTCACCGACAGTGAATATCTGGTGAACTTCTCATTTACGGTTTCATAGATACAGCCCATGGATAACCCACCCTTTAATTACCCTTATTGCACATAGACCAAAGAACACCTCCTTCCTTTCTGGATACTTACACCACCGTTTCTCGGCACTAACTTGGAATGAGTAGGCTGGTGTGTTGAGAGTGGAGCCCCACCTTTTGAAACACAGATTTGGAGCTCCCTGTCTGGTATGGTCAAAAAAAGAGCGCACTCACCCATTGGTATTACAGCACCCTTTTATATGCCAGTCCTTACCAACTTTGAATATCTGGATGTAACATATGATGAATCCACTTGGAGATTTTCTCTCATTGGTATCCCTTTCATCAGTACCAGTTCATGGCCTTTCTTGCTCTTCTCCTCTCATTTGAGGGCAGAGTCGTGTTGTACATTCCTTGTCTGATTACAGTGGTATGGATATATGATGGGCTTGATGCAAATAGAATACTTGTAAATGCCTTATGAATTTTTATATTTAACTGATTCTCTGCACAATCTAGTACATTTTGGTTTTGTTTTTAGTTGATTTATAATACCCTGTATTTTTTTTATTGTTTAGTAAAAACAGAAAAAGTAGCACTGCCATTGCAACATTACAGAAGCAGTGCCATATTTTACAAGTTTGGGGGTTTCTGCATAATGACACTCATGCCCCGGGCCTTCTGCTGAGTGCCTTGGGGCATTGTACTGAAGTCGATCTATAGATTGACTTCAGTACAACCAGCCTGTCCATAGATGGATCGTAATTTGGTTCCTGGTGAACCAACTAAATCCAGAAGCAACAGACCCCCCTCCCAGCAACAACAGATCCCCCAGCAGCCAGCGATAATTGAACCCCATCCTCAACAGTAGATTCTCTTAGCAACAAAGAACCCCTCCAGCATCAATAGACTCCCCCGCAACAGCAGATCCCCCAGCAGCCAGCATCAATATTCCCTCCAGCAGCCAGCAACAATAGACTCTCCCTCAAAACAGTATCTCCCCCAGCAACATAATACCCCTTCAACAACAATAGATCTCCCACCAGCAATAATAGACCCCTTATAAACAATGCACCCTCTCAATGACAATAGGTCCCCCGGCAGCCAGCATCAACAGACCTTCCAGCAGACAGCAACAATAGACTCTCCCTCTCAACAGTAGATCAACTAGCAACATACAACCCCCTCAACAACAATAGATCCCCTGCCAGCAACAACAGACCCCCCCCCCCAGCAACACTTCATCCTCTCAGTTACAATAGATCCTCCAGCACACTCCAGCACCCCTTGCCAGTACATACATTTAATGTTTACCACTACATTCCCACTGAGAAAAAGCCCTGGACATTCTATGTTAAACTGAATATTTGTATTTTGTACAACCATTCAATGTGCAATACATTTTTGGAACATCATGCAGCTTTTTTACTTTTACATTATTTCTGTTTTTTAGACAATTATTACATATATGACCGTTATTTTTAGTCATGGAATCACATACAATTTAAGTTAGGAGACCGGTTTAAGATAGCACATTTTTTTAAGAATTTAAGTTATGACTGTATACAACCAAATAATTTTTTTCAGAAGAAAAGATCTTAGTTGTAAAATCAGATCTCATCAGACAATTATTTTATGGGGGATTTTGGCAATATACAGCTTAGGGTATGTTGGCAACAATGGCATTGCTTGATATTTTCAGCCTAGGACTTTTGCCAGCAAATACAGAGTAATGCAGTTAGAAAGGAAAAAATGGCAGTAGTTATTAGCTCTAGTTATTAGCACTCATATAAATATAATATAATTAAATATAGAAACTCAATTAATAAATCTAATACTCAATATTTCTACCTACTGGAGATGTCTAACCAAGGTGCACATCTAAAATTTAACAGCAATATGAAATAACACATACAGTGTAGCATGTAGAAATATATAAAACATATTAACAAGATTCTATCAATCAATCAAAGGCAATGAGGCAGAGATGTAATAAAGGATTTTTCAGGTAAGATTGTATAAAAATTGCCCCAGACACCTCTAATTGCTTACTGATGGTCCCTAAGGCATAGAACGTGTCTTTAAATCAATAAAAAAAAAAAAACAGAAGGGAGTAAGATCAGAATAACAGGAAAAATATTCTCATAAAAGTTAAATCTCACCCCGCCTCTTCTCTATTGTCCTGGACCACAAACGCTCCAGGCATGTTTCACAAGTGATGCATGTTACATCTGTTTTTTCAAACAGGTGGGCACAGCAAAACAGGTAAGCAGACCATAAAAAAATGCTCGGGGAGGAATGTGCAGACTGAACACCTAGAGACCCACCCACTCTCCAGTATAAAGGTGACACAGAGAGCCAGTGAGCTCAGCTTCCTGCATCCTCTCTCCATCAGTCTCAACTTAAGAGTCTCTCCAATTTGTGCATCGTTACTGCCTGCATCATGTCTGTGAGCAGTTACCAAGTAAGGTCATCCAGCCAGAAGGCCAGCAGAAGCAACTATGGAGGGTTCAGCAGCTCCTCATTGTCTGGAGCTGGATTTGGCGGTGGCTTGGTGTCCCAAAGCGCCGTTGTCAACTATGGAAGCGCTGGTGGCTTTGGTGGAAGCGCTGGCGGCTTTGGTGGCAACGCTGGCTTTGGCGGCAGCGATAGGCTCTTCTTGGGTGGGGAGAAGCAGACCATGCAAAACCTGAATGATCGTCTGGCAACCTATCTGGATAAAGTGAGAGCTCTGGAGTCTGCTAATGCTGAGCTGGAGAAGAAAATTAAAGAGTGGTATGAACAGCACAGCTCAATAAACAGCCACCAAAGAGGAGACTACTCCAAGTACTTCAACATCATTGAAGATTTGAAGAGAAAGGTGAGCTCCATAATAGGGATTAATAAAGAAGGGAAAACAAAAGCAAATAAGTAGAATTTATCTTTCATTAACTTGAATGCTTAAACTTTTTGTTATTATAAAATACATGTTACCGTTGCTGTTACATTTATATCTTTGATGTATACACGTAACTAGCAACCAATTTGATCTTTTACATTTTCTAAAAAATAAAAGTGATTGTATGTTAAATGCTATTTAAGACAACCCTAAATACATATATAAAGTTTTCTGCAGAAAAGTGAAAATTTTGAGAATTTTATTTGCATTTTTTTCTATGCAATTGCATTCCATGCAATCAACTGTATTAGGCCATATGAGGCTTATTAGATGCCAAAAGTAACATTTCATTACATGAAGTTCAAGTGGATCTCAGGTCAAAATTTACAGCCATTGCTTCACCTTGCTGCTAATATGAATAAATAAACAGCAACAGCCATTAAAAATGAATGTTCACTGTAATGGATGTCCTCTGGGCCTGACCAGCTAGTGGGTGCCACATGATGCTTTGGGAGGCTATTGGAGGCTGTTGGTGAGATTTCTATACATGAAGTACCTATGGTCAAATGTTAAATGTAGGTTCATTGTGTTACCAAGCTGCTCCTATGAATGAATTAAGAGTAACTGCCATGAAATCTTTAGATGTTCAGTGGAGTGGATGCTTTTGCTAACCAGCCACTGGGTTCTCTATGAGGGGCTTTGGAGGCGTTAGTGAGATTTTGATACCTGAAGTTAAGGCTGACTTCAGGACAAACTTTAAATTCAGCTGTACTGCTCCATTTATTTGCTCCCATGAACACATTAACAGTAACAACAATGAAATACTTGGATGTTCACTGGAATGGATACCCTCTGGGTCTGTGTTCTGTATGAGGTTATGGGAGGCTGTCAGTGAGATTTCAATACATGATTTAAAGTGGACCTCAGGTGAAACGTTACATTTAGGTTTATTGCTCCATCATTCTGCTCCAAGGAATAAATTAGCAGTAACAACCAAAATATAATTACATATTCTCTGGAGCGGATGCCTTCTGGGTCTGGCCAGCCACTGGATTATGTATAGGGCAGAAGTACTAGTTGGCTGCTTCTACCTAAGCAGCCAAACAGTACCTCTGCCTTACATAAAGTCCTTTATTGTCTTTGCCTCATACAGAACCATCATCAACCAAGTGAAGAAATGGTAGCATCAGGAAAGCAGGGGGAAGTACACTGTATTGTCAAAAGTATTGAGACACCTGCCTTTACACGCACATGAAATTTAATGGCATCCCAGTCTTAGTCCGAGGAGTTCAATATTGAGTTGGCCCACCCTTTGTAGCTATAACATCTTCAACTCTTCTGGGAAGGCTGTCCACAAGGTTTAGGAGTGTGTCTATGGGACCTTGTCTTAATGGACCTTGCTTTGTGCACTGGTCCAAATCATTTGGTGAAGGGGGGATTATGGTGTGGGGTTGTTTTTTAGGAGTTGGGCTTTTCCCCTTAGTTCCAATGAAGGCGTCAGCATACCAAGACATTTTGGACAATTTTATGCTCCCAACTTTGTGAGAACAGCGCTTGGGGATGATCCCCTCCTGTTCCAACACGACTGAGCACCAGTGCACAAAGCAAGGTCCATAAAGACATGTATAAATGAGTTTGGGGTGGAGGAACTTGCCTGGCCTGCACAGAGTCCTGGCCTTAATCCAATAGAACACCTTTGGGATGAATTAGAGCGGAGACTGCGAGCCAGGCCTTCTCATCCAACATTAGTGTCTGACCTCACAAATGCGCTTCTGGAAGAATGGTCAAACATTCCCATAGACACACTCCTAAACCTTGTGGACGGCCTTCCCAGAAGAGTTGAAGCTGTTATGGTTGCAAAGGTTTGGCCAACTCAATATTAAACCCTACAGACTAAGACTGGGATGCCAATAAAGTTCATATGCTTGTAAAGGCAAGCGTCCCCTTACTTTTGGCAGTATAGTGTTGTTTTGGCCCACAACCATTATTTATGTTATAGAACCAGCAAGAGACAGCAATTCTTGTCTATTTGGTTGCCTTTTCTGCTTGTCGTCGTAATACAGGTATATTAAGTAAGGCAAAAAGCAATGCACATTGCTTTAACAGACCTGCCAATCAAAATGCATCTTTCATTGACCAGACTGTAGCAAAATGTTAGTCTGTCTTAGCCATTCTCAACCAGGGTTCCTCCAGAGGATGGTAGGGGCTCCTTGAGCTGAGACTGATTGACCTGATGGTGCCTGCATAGTTCTGGGGCCAATGCCCCTTGGCAGAGCCAACAGCATGATAAATATGATCTTTTTTAGCTGTCTGTAAGGGTAACATTCTGACCACCACTGTAAGGGAGTAATTTGTCCCACTGTCCACCAATATATAGAGCATTTAGATAAGGGTTACTTTGTTTTAGGGTTCCTCTGGGGTAAAAAGGTTGCCAAAGGCTGGTCTGGCTTTCCCATATTGCTGTATTTAGCACATCATCATTCATTGAATAAGCATTGTAAACAAAGCATTAACTTAATTTTCTCTGTTCAGCAGGCATTAAGCGCTTGGATCACTGCACAAAACCATAACTTTACTATATATTTCTGTATACAACATATAGACAAACTAAGCAAATCCCTATGGGAAGTTGGGATGTTTTTCCTTTACTGTTTTTCCCATTATAAATATAAATAATAAAGAGGTATTGAGTGAAGGGACATAAACCGGAGGGTTATCGGGTTACTTTCTGCTAAATCTATGACGTCATACTGAAATACAACCTGTTGTTAATAATTATCCTCTATAGATGCAGTGGGACAAGGATGCCTAGAAGCGGTTTTCCTTATTTATCTACAGAACAGAGCTAAAAACTATGATTATCCAAAAGTATATTATGAGTCTATAGTGCATGGTTATAAAACCATACGTCACATCTGCTTTATTATACAGAATAAGCTTACCTTATTGGATCAAGTCTAAAAGATGACTCTTGATTATTTGAATGGGTTATTACTTCTATACTTTGCATGCTGCCTTATGAAGCAGCCATTGGAAATGCAAAACCATTCTTTTTAAATAGGTATTCTACCTTCAGATGAATCAGTCCTCTTAGATTTAACATGCTGTTCTATAGTTTTTACTGTACTTTGTATAAATATGCAGAAACTTATACCTGCTATACAATACATAGGGCTGCACTCGGATTACAATAGTCTTTAACAGATGACACGCAGTTGTGTTCCAAGATAATGGTAGTGTTTTACTATAAGATAAAAGGGTTGCTATACAAAATCTAGTGCAGCTTTGCACAGAAACCAACCAGCTTCCAGTTTTTTTTTTTTGTCAAAACATAATTGAACAAGCTGCAGCTAGAAGCTGATTGGCTACCATGCACAGCTACACTAGATGTTGCACTCTCAAGTTCTAGTAAATCAACCCCACAGTATCAAGAAGATGGAAAAACAGGTTATTATTACCATTTAACCCCTTTTAGACTGCAATAGAACTTTTAAAGTCTAAGTGTAAGTCTAAGGGCCCATTGGTCTGAGACGATTAAATAGACTTGCAGTAGAGAAACAGTAATGTGCAGTTGTGTGTGCTCCTAGTTCTCAGACCCAAAGTCAAGCAACCAAACTTGTCACAGAGTTATTGCCAATTTAGCTGACATACTGACACTGCTAAACTTGGTCTAGGTCTCAAAAAAACCTTGCCAATTAAAGGGTAAATTCTTAAAGCAAACCTACTGATACTCTCACAGATACTGAGAAGGCTACAACTCTGCATTTCATTCTCTGTTGACATCTGAATCCTAGTTACCTGTTTTTCCTTGTATCTTCTTAATAGACAGGAAAGTAGCCCATCATTATGATGGGCCAGTAGGGATGTGCAGGAGGCGATAATGGCACGCAGGACGTCAACACTGTCAAGAAGTGGTAAAATATGTATGTTACAGATCCAGGGCTTCAGGACCCTGGAGTGGGGCACCAAAAAGTACCTGTAAGTCAAAGGATGGTTGTGGAATGTCTCAAAGAACTTGTAAAATATATTCACATAATATAATAAAAAAATAGGATAACTTTACTCATATTTGGATATGTAGAAATTACCTTGGCGACTATGGGGCTCTGCAATGCCAGGCAAAGATGTGTAGATAGCTTCAATCTGTACTGGTCCTGAAGGACATCAACAATAGACAGAGATGGCCTAGAACTAAATGTATGATAAAAGCAGAACACAGGACACATAGACCTAGTGCATTTTTTTAACATAAAATTTAATAGCAATAAAACAGTATTACCCTTACAAAGATTCTATGAAATTGAGCATGTAACCAGCCTAGGAGAAGATGATATCTTAAGCCCTTAAGAGCTAAGGGTAGGGTTGTGTACAAGAAGGTGTTTATGTGCACTGTGTTCAGCTTTTATATTACTCAAATAAATTCAGATTGTTACAAAATGTTGTTGATATGAAAAACCTGTAAACAGAAAGTAGCCAACTCATTTTGGGGTTTGACCTCTTCTTCAGGGCTAAAGGCTTGGAACCGTAGACCAATGTGTGGCATCAGATAAGATTAGGCAAGGCTAAATTGTAGAAATGTGCTCTTGCTCTGTGTACCTAGCTGCATTTCAAATTTCAGATAGTATCAGCGTGACAGTAAGGAAAATAGTATTTTCAGAAGCAGAGACCATAAATGGAAACCACCATACATCTGTCACCACAGGTCTGCTTTAAGCCTTCTGAAAATGTTTACAATAATTTGGCATATCAGTGCTGTAAGTGAATAAGACAGTAAGTCAGCCTGGTGAGCACCTGTTTACTTTTAATTTAATATATTTATTTTTGAAATACACAATTTTTTAAATTAATCAATTTTTTATTTTATTTTGTTAAATTTGTTGACTAACGTGGAAGAAAAATTGACAGTGTAACTACTGATCTGGATGTGTCACAGTACTTTGATGATGGATAAGTGTGTTTCTACTGTTTGCATACACCTGCCATTCAGTTGCCTGCAGGCTCTCGGGATAAAAGGTTTTCTGTGTCTGGAACTTTGCTAACATGTCCAATATACACTGAGGGATAATAAAAACATGCTCCCTTTGACGGCAAACAATGCTTTCATTTGTGTGCCATAGAGGCAGAATCAAAGAGATAATATTGTAAATGAAAAAGTAAGAACTGGAACATCAATGTACTGTACAATAAAGAACACATTAAAGAAGATTAACTTTAATGCAACATCATTATTTTTAATTATCTATAAGATAAACAGCTTTGAACCAATAATGTGGATTCAATATGAAATTATGTATCATTTTCTCATTCTTATAAATTTTCTTGATTGCTTAATGGCAATATTTGTGGATTACTCAGTGATGTTTTGCAAAGAACTGCCAAAAAAGACAGCGAGTCCCATAATTACGATTGCTAAATAATGTCTTCTGGTCTTGCTGTGGCAAGACCATACATTTTGCTGTAGCGAGAAGTAGAAAGGATTTTGTTTTGGGCAGAACTTCATGTTCCCCACTTAAGACAAAGAAATAATACAAACTGTAGTAGACCATAATTACTAGGCAGTTTTCATATTTTATTGACCTGGCTGCAGCAATCTGAAATATGATTTGGATATTGTAAGTTACTGATCATTGCACATTAAGGACACTGTCACACTTGAGGTGGAATGTGGTGCCCTTATGTTCAGATTGCTTTCTATAGGGCATTTGACAGCTGGTGCTCACCATCTGATTAAAACCATATAATGCTGCACTACCGCACAACAATCGCGTGTATTGCAGGTGGTTGCTGCGTGGCTACAATTAACTTAATGGGATAGTTTGACAAGCGGTGCCGCTTGTTCGGGTGGGTGATGCTGTAAAATTGCAGCTCAGTCGCCTATTTTTACTGCCCTCTGACCACCAATCTGAAACATAACATAACATGACATAAGATTTTAAGCTTGATTAAAGTGAACCTGTTGGCCTTTTTTAATTAGGGGGGCCAACATAATATAGAATGTTCACCTGATTCGACCATTAACAAACTGGGGAATGTTTACATTTTTGCAGGCACTTCCACAGTTCTGGTCGATTTTCTCAAGACAATCCATAGTTGTCAGGGATGAATTTTTCCTGACAGTCACTAGTTACTAATGCTTTCTCTGAAACAGGTTGGCACCAACAGCACTCCTTTATAGACACAGACATGCAAGTTTTCCTAATTCACATTTGCATGTTTGTACAAAGATCATTCCTTAAAATGATTGTTTGGTGCCTAGGGAGTGAGGTTTGTGGATGCCTTTAAATTCCTTGAAGATAGCAGGCACCCTTAAGAGGCCTAGTAAAATCTTTATCCACCTAGAAAATGCCCTTCTTTGCCCCAGTTATTTGACTTCTCCAACTTTGGGCATGATCCATATAGCCAAAGCTAAGCTCCATCCTAAGGATTATTATGAGAGCTACTCTGCAGCCAACAGCGAAGAGAGGATACCACATGGTCAAGGCTTATCTCCAAAATCAGAGAAGGCTAGACCACTTAAGTCACATGTACCAGGCATCTCAAGGCTTATAGGAGATGGTTTGCAGATTATCAAGTACCTACTGATACTTAAGCTGGCCATAGGCTGTTCGAATTTTGGCCGGTTCAGCAGGGACTGGCTGGCATTCAAACCACCTATGGGCAGGCTGATTGTACCCAACTCAATCCCTCGATCGACTGGGGTACAACCAGCCTGTCAGACTTTTTATGCAATTGTTGCCAGCGGTCACAGCCGCTAACAATAATCACTGTGTTCTACCGGCAGGGACGACTCCCCAAGCCCACCCCCCTCCCGCTGGGAGAACACAATAGCTCTGACTGAGGGATACCACCATCAACACTGACTGTTGATGGGGAAATCAATCGATTTTCTTTCCTGCAACCCGTGGTTGCAGGAAAGAAAGTCGCCCGAGCTACGGACGGCTTTAGGCTCGCAGTTCTTTTTTCTAAATGCTAGTTGACTGACTGTGATGCTGATCCTACTTAGTGAGGAATGGACCCTGAGCAAACAGGCAGCTTGTTGCACGTGAGGAATGGACCCTGAGCAAACAGGCCACTTGTTGCACGTGACTCCCCAATAGTAAAACTGAAGAATCATCAAATATCATCAGGAATTGGCCTTAAATTATATCCTTAACCATTTAATTAAACCTTGGATAGAGTATGGGTAAGAGTAAGGGGAAGGATGAGAAAACTTGTTAGGATTTTATTTCTATCTGTGCCCCATTAGAGATACTTCCCTTCATTTCTTGACCTGGAGAAGGCATATTCCCTCTTAGACAACTGTCCATGCAGCAGGCGCCCACTGCAACATTTGCTACTGGCCTGTTTTCCAGTGGTAATTTCAAAAGTTTGGATGTCCAATCACTTTCTATGCCAGCAACAGTGGTCCCAGGGGGGACAGAGACAATAATACAATCTGACAGAAGTTTTAACACTTCAATAACATAGCCAAATGCCGAATCTTGAATGATATAGTGAACTGAGTGATTGTTCAAATAAAAAATGTACTGAAAAGAAATGCACTTTTCCATGGCATAAACATGTACAATTGTTCCTATGAGGAGGGTGGGAAGGAGCACTGAAGAAGAGAGCATCTTGTAGAAGACAATAGCAAATTGGTCAAGGAAAACCATAATCACCAAGAAAGCTCAATTAAGGTCAGGAGGTGTTTTCATGTTGAGCCCACAAACACGGCCATATTAGGCTCATGCTCTCTGATGACTGTGATCATCTTTAGCTAAGCTAACAGAAATGTTGTCTTGTAGGTGGCCTGGAAGACTGTAGATAGGTTTAAAATATACATACTATGGTATGTTTCCGTTGGTTGGTACACTGATAAAACAGTTTACATGTTGTACAAAGTGACAGCAGGTTTTGCAGGTGCGAATGCTGAAAGATTTACTGGAATGTTGTAATCCATTTCCTGTTCCCTTGGGCAGGTGATTAGCTAATGAGTGTCGTCAACTACTTGTATTAACATGTCATACAAAGATAAGATATGTCAAGCAAAGTGAGGTGTATCATGATTAAAGGCCAATGAAGATTTCATGCTTTGTGTCCAACAGATTATCGCTGCCAGTACAGACAATGCTAGAGTGGTCCTGCAGATTGACAATGCCCGACTGGCTGCTGATGACTTCAGAATGAAGTAAGTAATCTTCAGAAGTGCTTTGACTGTTGAATAATGAGTCATCTCAACAGATTTCTGTTTAAACGTAGATGCCACCCAACTCAAGATTTTCTGGTGCTTGTCTATCATACCACACAGCTAATAAGAGTCAAATGGAAAACATAATGTTTTCTGTAGTTATGTATAATAAGTAGAACTACAAAAATCATTTAAAACATACTTTATTAAGAAAGCAGCCACAGCCTGAGTAGAGAAGCCTGTCCCCTAAAAGCATGCTGCATAGAAGGGCCACTGCTTCAATACAGAGATCAAAGGTCATTTTCTGCAACATGCTTGCAGTGGATGGGCTTTTCTACGTAGGCTCTGACTTCTTTCTAAAGAAAACAAGCAAGGCTGGCTCTACACCTCTGCATTGCAGTAACACAAAATAAAATTGTTACCAAAACAGCCCCGTAATGCATGGTACTCTGTGTTTAGAATAGCATCCTAAAGCAATAGTACAATAGATGACGACTAAGCCATTGCAGTGCCCTGCAAAAAAAAAATGATGAGTTCCTTAACACAACACACATTAACACACGCATACAGAATTTAACATTAACATGCATATTGTAACAAACCTAACCATAATGGACAGGTGTAAAAGGAGACAAAAGTAAAGTCATTCTTTGATTTTGAAGAAATAGTGAATGTTTAGTAAATTAAGTAAATGTTTAAGTAAGGCAGCCAATAATTCATGTTCTTACTCCATGCCAGGTATGAAAATGAATTGACCCTACGCCAAAGTGTGGAGACTGACATCAATGGCCTCCGACGTGTCTTGGATGAATTGACACTTGGCAGGTCTGATCTTGAACTGCAGGTTGAGTCTTTGAATGAAGAACTGGCTTTCCTCAAAAAGAATCATCTAGAGGTAGGCAGATCTGACATTTCAGACAAAGATACATGTTGGCACTCACCACTTCAAGGGTTATGCCCCTTGAAAAGGCATTTAAGTCAAGGGGATGGGTCCAAAGGCAATAACTCCAGCAAATGCCTGGATCATGTTATTTGTCTTAATAATACATATAAGTTAGGCATTGGATACTGGTTATAGAAGTCTTCATGTAAATCTAATGCTACTACATCATGCAATGGGTAAATCAGGCACTTTTATAGTGGACAAAATGTAAATGATGCTAAAAATTGGACACTGTGGCACAATATACTATATACTAAAATGACCTGCATCTTAATAAATGTGTATGCTTTACATAAATAGGAGATGAATTCTCTTAAGGGTGGTACCGGTCAAGTCAGTGTTGAGATGGATGCTGCACCAGGTGTGGACATAACCAAACATCTGAATGAAATGAGAGCCGAGTATGAACTACTGGCAGAGAAGAACCGCAAAGATGCTGAAGCATGGTTCCTCAAGAAGGTTAGACATCACTATAGAAAGCTTTACCACTTTTCCATTCTGCTTTCATCGTGTTAAGTTGTAATTAATTGGAAAATTCTTATCAGAATTCTAACATTGGTCGTTTCAGAGCAGTGAACTGAAAAAGGAAATTTACGTTGGTGTACAAGAAGTCCAAACTAGTCGCACTGAGATCTCAGACCTCAAGCGCACATTACAAAGTCTTGAAATTGAACTACAGGCACAAATCTCCATGGTAAGTATATTTTTTTATTGTTAATATTAAATATTTTCTTTATAATGCAACCATTTCTAATGATTGTCTACAAAACAGTTTTAATGGATTTCCACATTTAACACAACCTTAGGGAGATTTTTACTAGAAATTATGGACCATTGGAGTGGGTCTCTTCTTAATAGACCATATTCTTTAAAAAAAAAAAAAAAAAATTGTTAATAATGGCTTTCTGTTGGTGATATATGGAATAAGGTAAAGGGCACATTAGCATAAATTAATGTTTTAACATTTTAAAGTGGTTACTATTTGTGGTTCAAAAAGGACCAGTCCTTTAATTAGACTAACTTTATTGACAAGTAGTTAAATGGCATTAACATCAACATTTAAATTGAAATTTAAATGCTATTTCTATCATTTCCTTTGCTAGAGGAAAGCCATACAACATTTTTTTTCACCCCTAGAAAAACTCCCTGGAAGGAACATTATCCGAGACAGAAGGTCGTTACTGTGTACAACTGAACCAGCTTCAGATCCAAATCAGCAGTGTCGAAGAACAGTTGCAGCAAGTCAGATCAGACATGGAAAGACAGAGGGCAGAATATGCAAGACTCTTGGACATCAAGACCAGACTGGAAATGGAGATTGAAACCTACAGACGCCTGCTAGAGGGAGAACTAGGGTAAGACGAGTTTGCTAAGAGACAGAGAACGATGCCAAATAAGATTGTCTTCACTAAATTTGATCAGAGATAAAGGGTATGTCCAAACAT
Source organism: Lithobates septentrionalis (assembly GCA_037952835.1). NCBI lineage: Eukaryota > Metazoa > Chordata > Amphibia > Anura > Ranidae > Lithobates > Lithobates septentrionalis. The sequence goes on from JBBDGP010002289.1 coordinate 110,167, forward strand.
TACCCAACCACAAACCCCCCTCTAGAGCAAGTCACAGCATTTTGCTACCATGTTCCTCTAGTGAGAAACAACTTTTATTATTCTCCGTGATTTCATGACCAAGCTCGTAAATTTCCTGCAGGGACAGTTCCTGGGACTGCAGTTTCTCTTGACGTAGGCACCTCCCCAGAACTACAAGAGCCCTTTTCCTACATACAATGTGTGGGGAAGCCCTTGGGAGTCAAGGCAGTGGCATTGTTTTGTTTGGAAATAAAATAAATGTATGCATGTGGCGTGTGACACAGAGGGATGGGGGGATAGGTAGAGTACTGTCGTCTAGCTGGCAGGGTTAATAGCACTGCTTGGGATTTCAGCACAACAAAGTCACTGAGTTTTTAGCCCAAACTGGAAATAAGGAGCACACTGGATTTATGGCAAACTGTTATTTTTCTGTGCTTGTAGCATTTGTAAAGGGATAAAACATGGTACAATTGTTTGTTATTGCATAGATGCGCTAAATATGTTTTTTGTTTTTTTTCCAAACGTACTCTTTCAATTAAAATGAAAAATTGGCATATTAGTCACACATCTTGTTGCCCAAATATTCCTTCCCCCTATACTATTATAACTTAGGTGACTTAAAATGGTCAAGTGGTCAACTCTGTTGTTGGGTTTTTTGTTTTCGTGTATGTTTAAAGGTGTGATATTAGTGATAGAATAGGAATGAGTATTTGTAATGTGACAAAGGTCAAGTTACAAGTGACTCAATTGGTATAGCTGTATTTACTTTTAACGATATGTTGAAGTTTCCGGTACAAATAAAGCAAAATTCTAAACTAAGATCTTTTTTTTTCTGTAATAACAGAAGTTTCACAGTGCAACAAACCCAATCTCAGACATCATCAGTGGACTCCAAAAAAGGTAAGGTTTTGTCCCTGCTTGAGATTATCAACTGTTGAAGATGAAGGCATCACAAGTCTACATACTGTACGTTGTGTTGCAACAAAGGTCACTTTTTGACATAGCCGTAGCGCATCCAGTGGTCCTTTGCTTCCTCTTTGATTACAACATCTCTTTAGTCACTTAAAAGCAAATGGCAATCAATCAAGTCCCTGATAGTGTGGACAAGCAATAGAACCTCTTCCCTTGGAGAGATTTCTCCTCGGTTCTCCTCACCTTGATAGCTGTCATTGGACAGTTTGTTCTCATTGGGTGATTTCCCCTCTATTACTGTTACAGTGACAACTAATGACTGATAGTAGTGAGTCACATTCTGCTGGACTTGTTCTGTAATGCTGTAGCTCACAGCTTATTCAAGTTTATCCAAGCCCTTTCTTCAGAAACATATCCCAGAAACATATCCCAGCATTTAAAAGGCTACACAAGTCACCTTATTAAAATCACTATGAAATGTGTCAAGGCAGATGTTGAACATCCAAGTACAAAATGGAATGTGTGAAAGTCTGTGGAACCAACCCATTCTATCTTGGGACCATTAATGGGTCAGATTATGTAATGAGAACAGGGTGATTCCACAAAAGGAAACATTTCTACAAATTCACAAAAACTTTCACACAAGTCTCTTTTTACCTAAAATAACATGTAGCTATCTCCTATATCTTAATCACACTCTTGATTGGTTCACTTAGCAATCCGGTGTTAGCTTTTTAATATGAAGCAGACAGCATCTTGTCTCTACTAATTATTTCTGGCTATTGGCAAAAAAGTAACGCCTGGGAGGAAGTGTTGCATGATTTTTACATGCCTTATCCTGCCCACACACCTTTCAAACCTATTGTACTATCTACTTTGGATTTACCAACAACTACCCATGATAAACTGAACGTACTGCCCAGGCAGGCCCTCAAACTACATAATTGTTCATATATCTAAAGAAGATGTGCAATTGTGTAATTGGAATGTAATGGATATGGGCAGTATAAGATGGCAAAATGTAAAAAAACAGGTATCGCGGGCCAAAGATGGATCAAAATTCGGCCAGTTCAGCAGGGACCAGCCGAGATTTGATCCATCTATGGGCAGACTTTTTCCAAGCCGATCGAATTTATATTATACCCAGCCTGTTGGATTTCTTAAGTGCGATTACTGCCAGCGTCTACAGTTGCTAGTAGTAATCATTGTGTTCTACTAGCCGGGAAGGCTTCCCGCCCCACCACACCAGCAGAACACAATAGTGCTGCGGGAGGCATTACCCTATCAACACTGACTGTGTTAATGTGGAAATCAAGCTATTTTCTTTCCTTCCACTTGTGGTGGAAGGAAAAAAAATGAAATCATCTATGGGCTGTTTATGGCAGGGAGTCTTTAGGTACAACCAGTCTGAATGCTAACACCTTTTAATGCAGGTTATTGTTTAAGAGGAGAATGATTTAAAAGTCCAACTCTTGTGTATTGCAGATCCCACAAAGATAAGGAAGGTAAAGACCATTATTGAAAATATAGTGAATGGAGAAGTTGTTTCTTCTGAAATGAAGGAATTGGAAGAAACGATTAATTAGATTGGTAACAATTCAGATACAATGAGCTACAGTTGATGTACAATGGCTGCAGAACAAAGACTCGCTTATGAAATTCACATTGCAACTACCATTTGTACCAATACATATAAAGCATGGCAATATCAATAATGTAATTTTTTTGTTCTGACTTGCCAAACACACTATGACAATATCCATCAATCCAGCATATGTACCTGTGTTTGTTTCAATAAAGCATTACTTTCATTTCTCTGCATGACGTCTTTTCAATTATTTATATGCATTACCAAGATGTACTTTGAGTATCCCAGATGGTGATTTGATATGACTTAATGTCCTTCAAAAATGTTTGAGTATCTAGTAAGAGCTTAAAAAATCCTAGGAGCCTGGCAGAATTCTGCATAGCACCATCTGAACAGAGCAAGCAGGGAGGGGACAGAGTCCCTCCTCTAACTTATTTGCTTTCTGTTCATCACTACTATGCATTTAAAGTATTTTTGATAAGTGTTTAGCATTATTGTATGCCCTTCACAAATGTTTGAGTTCAAAGGACTAAAAAATGACGAGGAGCCTGGCAAAAACTTCACACAGCCCCCCATAAGGGCAAATGAGGACACATTTCCAAATGAATGGCTATATTACTACTATTTGCATTCAAAGCAAATGCTTCTTTAAGTGCTTCTTACAACGCTAAAGATGCACTTGAGAGTTCCTTAGATAAACATGCTTGTATACTGTAGGTGAATTGTGTGTCTAAAGCCTAAAGGGGAGTAAGAAAAACAAACTGTCACTGTCTGAGTCACGTCTCCTTAACTGTTGTTCAGGACAATGAATATCACAAAGGTATACCACTTATGTAAATTACAAATCATAATTCATTCAAGCTACATTCCGGTTAAAATAATGATGCCTTCATACTGACTTGCTAAATGGCTACAATTTTACTGACATTAAAGTTTTGGACCTGACAGTGCTACAGGCTCAATGACTATAGTCACTACCATCCGTATTCTTTAAATCACCCTGAACTGAACCCTGAAATGCGCTAAAGTGTTCCAAGCCCAGTACCTGCTATTATATCCCTCTGCTCTGCACAACAGCAATTGGTAAGGAGTTGTGGTCCCAGCTTGAAGTACTGTGAGTGATCTGCTAAATTTAGTTCAGTTGGATGCTATACTCAGATTAAAACCGTCAGCACAGTTGACATATTTTCTCAGAAACACTAGGCAATTTGCTGGCTGACTCTTTTTGTCTTTAGTGGTATTTTAAAATTTTGTTCAGTAAGGAGGTAAGACTAGGTTGGCAGTGGCAGATCTTCAATGTCAAACTCAAGAAGCCATACTTTGGGCCACATGAAGAAAATATCTTATGAGCCTAAACTATCCAACACCAGGAACTTCCAGGGCTACACACTCGACCAGTGCACCCAATCTACGCACTCATTGGGTTATCTGAGTGAGGGCATCACCCCAATCCTTCTACTGACATTACCCAGCTCTCATCCCTGGGTCACACAAGCTCAATCCAGAATGCTTCACACATCCTCTTCTAGAAATTCAAATTCTCTGAATCCTTCCCAAGGCATAGAATCAGAGCAATATCCTTCCCCCTTCCAGTATGGCTACTTTTGTACACCCTCTTCACACTACACACAGTGCCCAGTCTTCCATCCTTTCAAACACTGCTTACTCCACCTTTCTCTGTAAATATGTTTTTGATAGCGCTGCTAGAGAAAACAGAGGCTCAGACATTTGAATGCTCAGGAATATTACTAAAGACTTTTCATATGCAAAATAATACAACATCTTGCTCAGCATATCAGGCAGACAACTTTAAAACAATGAAGTTACTCTTCAATGGTTGATGCGCTCCTTTGGTCCCTAATAGAGTTTGTCCACAGTCTTTGAAGCTCCTAGAGCAGGGGTAGGCAACCTTGGCACTCCAGCTGTGGTGATGAGATAGGCCTAACTTGGGGAGCCTTCTTTACCTGTTGTGTTGCTATGGCCATTTGTATAGTGACTTTATTGCAATAATATAGTTAGGTTTAGTAACAGCATATGTTTACAGAGGCCCTATTCCCTCCATTTATATGTAAATAACTGAGACAGGATGTTCTTTGCAGGAAGTTGGTGTATGCAGGAAATGGGTGGGAAGGGCTTGGGGAGAGGTGGAAGAAGAATCATGTGTTTGGGACAGAGAGGTTTTGGAGGACAAAGAGGAAGACATGGCTGCCGGAAGCTGGATAACTTTGGAGACGCTCTTGTGAGTTGGACTCTGAGCAAGGAACTATGAAGGACATCTTGACCCCTAAGTTGAGTAACTGTTTAGTTTACTTAATGTGTACATATTGTACACGCTTATATTTGTAGGCATATTTTGTAAGCTAGAAGTAGTGTTGTATTGTACATCCTACAGTTTGTATGTGCAGATTTTTCCCTGTTTATTAAAGCATTGATACACTTCAGAAGTCTAAGCTTCATTGGTTTTACCACAAGAACTTAATAGACAGATGGAAAGCATTACAATGTGGGCTCGTGGCCTGGATTTGTGCTAAAATTTCAACTGAAGCAGATCTGTTTTCTGTGGTGTGTTTTGTTGCTTGTGCTGGGGGAAGATGCTGCGTACACTGTTTAGGAAGAGTAAGGCTGCAAAGGTTTCTGGTGTCCAGGAGGACTTGAAGGCATGCACCCTTCCTATCTGGGCCAGAAATAGTCAGTGGATGTCTGTTGCAAAGGAGCTGGCTGGATATGCTTCTCCTTTGAACAGAGCTTGGGGGGATGGAGTCTCTGATCTTTCCTCAGATTTTAGTCTCAAAAGTTTTGGGTTCAGTAAGGGAGATATGCGGGCAGTTGCTGTGTTTGGTTTGCACTTCCTGCATACTCTACATATTGAATCTGAAAAGAGGGAAAAGGCAGAATTAGAAAGAGATTTACTGAAGGAGCAGCTTGCAGTAGCATCCAAGTGTTTGGAAGAAACTGCAAGCAAGGCAAAAGATTTAGAAAGGAGGGTAATCAAAGTTAAACTTGCAGTGGCTTCGAAGTGTGTTCAAACCCCTGTAGGCCGAGCTGAAGATTTGAATGAGCGATGTGCAGCCCTCATGACCAAGTCCAAGGATGCCCTAACAAAGGACAAATGCCTGAAGCCTGTAAGCAGAAGTAGGACATGTGCCACTGTTACTTCTTATAACCGGGAAGCAGAGGATTTGATCAGCTCAAATGACAGAGTTGATAAAGATACAAGAAAGGTAAGGCCTATGATCTCCAGAAGACACATGTGGATTGATTTACTTAAGGTGGGGGTCCCTAGAGAGGAAATAGATGGGATTCCTACGCCAGCATTGTTTAAGAAGTGGAAGCAAATGGTTGGGAATGGTAGATTCAGTCACATTAAGTGTTTCTGTTGCCATAAAATGGGGCATTTCGCAAAAATGTGCCATGCTGTGAAGACTAAAAGAGAAAGGCTCTGACAAAGAGCTGTAAACAGTGTGTGCCACATCCCATGAGTCTGAAAAAGACCAAAAAATTCCCCTATGGTGGGATTTTCCAGGCACTACCATAAATAATACAGTATAGGTACAAAAATTGTTTTTATTACAAAAATCGAACAAAGTAGATAATTTAACAAAATCAAATACAGAATCTGGATCCAGTTTACAGGTATTTTCTCTGTTGCTGGTCCCTATATATGTGTACATACACCTTACACACTTTGGGATCTGATACACTATCGATCCTAGTAGCTATCACTGCACACTTTGACTGTTTTAATTATTGTTATTTATGGGGTTGTGTCCTTGGTTTCGGGCCCTGAGACGTTTGGACCCCAGCCTGTGCACAAACGCCGCGCCAAACCCTCAGGCGCGGCGTTCTTTAGCATAAATTGGGATTTCCTCTGTTGGGCTGAGTGCACATCCCTTTCAGACTGATAATTATTCAGCTGCCCACCAGCGTCTCTTCTTGTATAATGGTGACTAATTTATTATACATGTACTTATTTTTTTCACAGTATGCACAATATTTGTGCTTCATTTTATTCTGCATTTCCTCCACCCTGTGATCTGTTATCCGCCCGGCACACAAAGCCGCCTGAGCGATTCTGGCTCATGGCGGCGCTGTGTGAGGTACAGTGTTGCTGACACTGTCCTCCATCTTGCGACCCCGGCGGACATGCGCAGCCCGTCGGGGAAGCTGGACGTGCCGGCGGGTGTAGTGGGCGTGGCCACGCCTCACCGCGTCTGCGAGCGCATGCGCTGTGGGGGCCTGGCGGCGCTCGCTCCACCCGGGGGGCCAGTCGTAGCGCGTCCGTCCCTCCCCCACCAACCACAATCAGCTGTTGCCTTTTCTCATCAACAGCTGATTGGTGGGGAGGGCTTGAAATACTCTGTTAATGCTCACACCGAGCGCCATCTGCTTTTGGCAGGACGCTGTCGGTGTGAGCTGCTGCTACATACTGTAAGTAACCTTAATACCAGACTGAACCCATGCACACTCATATACCTAGATTTGTATCACTGAAACTACAAGCCACGAATCTTATATCACACCTGTGCTCTCTATGTCTCTTCCTTCTTCCCTTTTCTTTCCCCTTTCCCCCCCCTCTCCTCCCCCCCCTCCCCCTCCCCCCCCCTCCCCCTCCGTGTTCCCCCCCTCTCTCTTTTCTGCTATCTTTCTTTCCTCTTTCTCCCCCTTCCCCCCCGGTATTTTCTTTTCTTTCCCCCTTTTTCCTTTTTTCCCCCCTTCCTTCTCCTTCCCCCCCCCTTCCCCCCCCTACTTTTCGCTTTCCCCTGCTTTTATTCCCCCCCCCCTCCTTCCTTCATTCCCCCTTCCCTCTTTTTCCCTCTTTCCCCCCCCCCCTCCCCCTTTTCTCCCCCCCCTCCCCCCCCCCCCTCCTTCCCTTCCCTTATACCTTTTTTTTCCCTTTTTTTTCTTCCCTCCCCTTTCCCCCCCCCCCTTTTTTTTTTTTTTTTTCCCTCCTTGATCAAACTTAACACTGCTAACCAGGGATAAAGTTGTTGAACCCCTGTTTTATCCTATATAAAATCCCCAAACACATACCTTTTTAGATACACCTTAAACTGTCAAGACAAATGACAGAAGTACAAAAATGAGACTTTTATATGTCCCTTCTCCTTCATGTTGATTTTCTAGCTATCTGAGTTCCACCTGGTCTACACCTATCATCAGTTGGTGGTCTCTTTCGAACTCTGTACCGTAGGCCTATCAGGTAGGATACATCTCAAAACTTCTTACCTATCACTGAATTTACTCATATTCCTGGTCACTATACACTTATTTATACATTTTCACAACCTACAGGACCCGCATTTGGCCCCAGTGTGATTCCAGATCCAAACATTTGCATGCCCTAGATTAATGGGCCTTTCTTCCTATCATAAGGAAGTAAAACCACCTCATACATCCTTACCCAGTTATTTCCACCTCGAAAGAGGCCATATGAATACTTAGGATATACTAAACAAAGTTTTACACACCACGATTGGAAGACGCGCTTGATGGGCAGTATGCGTCAATACCGTTGTTTTTAAACCTCTCTGGAATGCGCAGCCAACATTTATATATACCAATGTAAGTGTAAACGAAATGAATATAATACTGCACCTATATGTTTATGGCTTGATATACACATGTATTTATTATGTCTATGTTGTATATACCATTCCCTATATAGAAATCTCTGTTAAAGCTTACAACCACCCCTGAAGAAGGAGGCTAAAACAACTCCGAAACGCGACGGTGCAAGCGTATTGATATTAATAGTTATAAATATGTGTATCGCATTCCTTTTTTATCTATGTCATTTGTTTGATGTCTTTATGAGAACTTTTTGTAATTAATAAATTGTTGTTTACTTAACATACTCTCCTACACTATCTTTTATATGTGCCTTTAAAGTCCACTAGGGGAATTATCTCTGTTTAAATTCTTAATTTAGGATGTGGCACAATTTGCAGATAATTAGCCGACCAAACCCCCATTATTCAGCTGTTGGGGGGTGGGATGAGAGAGCTCAGGGCAATACACATCCTTTCTGCTGATCTTCATTATAATCAGCTGACAGCATAATCTGGTGGATATAAACACTGAGCCCATTCACTCTGATCCTGTGATTGGAGGAGGACGTTTCACTGATGCTGTGTCCCTGGGCTTACTAAGAAGGTGATTTGTAGCAATTTGGGTTATTTTCCTTTCTTCTTTTTTATTTTTATGTTAATTCAAGATGCTGTTTGGCCTTTTTTCCTTATTATTGGAATATACCCACCTACATTAGAATCACCTTCTTTTCTCCAAACCAGATCTTTTTTACTACCTGTAGCTGTATGGTGGCCAGCCCGGACTCTCAGCCTCTCCCCTACATGACAAACTGTAGGTTTCACCTCTGTATCTAGTTCACAGGCATGTTCCCTATTGCTGGTCCCTACATATGTGTACATACCCCTTACACATTTTGGGATCTGATATACTATCGATCCTAGCAGCTATCACTGCACACTTCGACGGTTTAAATTATCGTTATTTATGGGGTTGTGTCCTTGGTTTGAGGTCCTGAGACGTTTGGACCCCAGCCTGCGCACAAACGCCGCGCCAAACCCTCAGGCGCGGCATTCTTTAGCACAAATTGGTATTTCCTCTGTTACATCAGTCTTCTATAATACCATCCTGTATGGCCAGCCATTAGGCTACCTTTACCTTCACACGGCCTGGGAGACCTTTGTGAAGTTGATTTTATGTCTTGGATACTCTTATAGCATTTGTACTTTGGAAGTGACTATGACTTTCACACATACCTTCACTGGGTGTGGGGGGACTGTCATCTGCTTTGTGTGTGATGTTAATTACTTTCTCTTACTCTGTAATCCCATAGATGGTAACTCTCACTTGGTGAACCCTGATGAAGGATTCTCTGAAACGCGTCGGTTCAGTGAGACTTATTATATCCCGACCTTTGGTCTTTTCTCCATTGTTATGCTATTTGTATTCTTAACGATATGTACTCTGCTTTTGAAGTATCCCATTGTACATAGTTTCTGTATTTGATTTGTATATTTTGTTAAATTATCTACTTTGTTCGATTTTTGTAATAAAAACTATTTTTGTACCTATACTGTATTATTTATAGTAGTGCCTGGAAAATCCCACCATAGGGGAATTTTTTGGTCTTTTTCATGCTGTGAAGACTGGACAACAGCAGGCCTGTGTTCTTCCCAGGACAGCACGGAGAGACATGCAAGTTTATTCGTTACGTTGGAAGTCAATGCCTTTCCGTGAAAGTGTTTCAAGACAACAGTGGGCACCCTACAATAATTTTGCAGTTAGAAATGGGCAGATAGAGAAATGTGAGCAGTGAGCTATGTTTTTGGCACAGTTGGAAGGAACATATAACCTGCTTTGTCTCTTACTCTTTTCAGGTATTGAGCATCGAGAGGTGGAGCAGGTAGAGCAGATGACCATGCTGGATGGAAGGAGGCAGACCAGAAGAGAGCCTAAGGAAGATGCGAATGATTTCCTGATGATGGCTGAATTGGAGTGGACTTTCATCTGAGCATTTCCTTATGACCAAATGACAAGAGACTTTCATCTGGGACTTTCTTTACAAACTGCTAAAAGACATTGTTAACTCTGCTCAAAAGTAATGTTGCAGCCTTCCAGGGACAAAACAAAAGTCTGACCGCCCAGATGGGGGTCGAAAGGGAATTTTTTCCTCCCATTTACAATACGGGGGGTTTATTTCGCCCTTTCCTGGACAAAAGCCTTTAAGAAGTTAACTACCCTGTTTCCCCGAAAATAAGACAGTGTCTTATATTCATTTTTGCTCCCAAAGATGCGCTAGGTCTTATTTTCAGGGGATGTCTTATTTTTCCATGAAGAAGAATACGGTACACATTTATTGTGCCATTTTTATTGAATCCCCCCCCCTTCTGATCCTCCTGTGCCATTTTGATTCCCCCCCTCAAATCCACCCTGTGTCATTTTAGGTGAGTCCCCCTCCCCCCACCCCTGTGCCAGTGGACAGTGGATTATTTAGTCTCTCTACCCTCCCACCTTCACCAGATATTCCCCTTCCCCTTTACCAGACATCCCCCCACCCCTTTATCAGACATTCCCCCCCCCCACCTCAGTCACCCTTGTGTGTCTGTGCCGGCCAGATTCCACACAATGTGCCCGACTCCTGCCCCACGCGACTCACTGTCTTATTGTGAGTCAGCCAGACTCCATCAGGGCAGAGCGAGCAGAAGGCGGCAACTTGTCCTGGAGGCGGCGCGGGCTCTCTGATTCAAAGAGACCTCGCACTGCCTGAACAGCTCCGGCTGCGCTGCGGACAATCAGTGAGCTGCGTGGTGGCGCCCGCTGCTATGGTCCAGAGTAGTCAGACGCTTTAGGGTAGCCTCGGGGGCCTTATTATCGGGGTGGCCTTATTATCGGGGAGGCCTTATTATTGGGGGATGCCTTATATTACAGCGAGAAGCAAAACTGGAAGTAGGTCTTATTTTCGGAGGATGTCTTACTTTCGGGGAAACACGGTATATTATCCTATAAAGTCAAGAGGTGGTATGTGTTGCTATGGCCATTTGTATAGTGACTTTATTGCAATAATATAGTTAGGTTTAGTAACAGAATATGTTTACAGAGGCCTTATCCCCTCCATTGATATGTAAATAACTGAGACAGGATGTTCTTTGCAGGAAGTTGGTGTATGCAGGAAATGGGTTGGAAGGGTTTGGGAAGAGGTGGAAGAAGAAACATGTGTTTGGGAAAGAGAGGTTTTGGAGGACAAAAAGGAAGACATGGCTGCCGGAAGCTGGATAACTTTGGAGACGCCTTTGTGAGTTGGACTCTGAGCAAGGAACTATGAAGGACATCTTGACCCCTAAGTTGAGTAACTGTTTAGTTAACTTAATGTGTACATATTGTACATGCTTATATTTGTAGGCATATTTTGTAAGCTAGAAGTAGTGTTGTATTGTGCATCCTACAGTTTGTATGTGCAGAATAGACGGAAAGCATTACACCTGTCATTGCCACGGTAGCTTTACAATGGCCATGTATAGTAGTTTTTTTTTTTTTTTCAAATATAAAGTTTTATTAAACACCAGAAAAAAGGGCGAGGCCCCAATAGTACAAAAGAAATGTGAACATTTCAGCAATTGCAAAGCCCATATGCAGTGCATGAGATAATTGCAAACAGGTTACATTTTCAATTACATGGCATTTTAAAACCTCAGAACAAATACTCGTTGCTTAAGTGATGATTGTTCACAAATAATCAATTCCATGGGAACGTCAAGAGGTAAGGAGCTCACCCTTAGTCCTGTTTCACCTTTTCTGACCGCCCAAACACTATAATGCCCCGTACACACGGTCGGATTTTCTGATGGAAAATGTCCGATCGGAGCGTGTTGTCGGAAATTCCGACCGTGTGTGGGCTCTATCGGACATTTTCCATCGGATTTTCCGACACACAAAGTTTGAGAGCAGGATATAAAATTTTCCGACAACAAAATCCATTTCGGAAATTCCGATCGTGTGTATACAAATCCGACGGACAAAGTGCCACGCATGCTCAGAATAAATAAAGAGATGAAAGCTATTGGCCACTGCCCCGTTTATAGTCCCGACGTACAGGTTTTACGTCACCGCGTTCAGAATGATCAGATTTTCCGACAACTTTGTGTGACCGTGTGTATGCAAGACAAGTTTGAGCCAACATCCGTCGGAAAAAATCCTAGGATTTTGTTGTCGGAATGTCCGAACAAAGTCCGACCGTGTGTACGGGGCATAAGTGTCTGGGTTACTTCAGGGTAAAGGAAAGGGACTCAGCTAATGGGGGGAGGGGGGGAAGGAGGGGAGGGAGGTGTGGGAGAAGGGACAAGCAGAAGGCATGGCGGTGGCAGACAGCGTACATAGAAGCTAGGTGTTAGAGGGAGTCTAGGACCCCAGGAGGCGCTGCCCTTCATCAGAAAAAATGAAGATGTTCCATATATCCCAAGTTTTCGTGAAGGTTTCACGTCTATGTTGTGCAGAAAGGATTAAGTCCTCCATCTTTTTTACTTCTTCTACTTTCCTCAGCCAATGTGCAGAGGTTGGTGGGAAATGTTGTTTCCAAAAAAGGGGTATGCACGCCTTAGCCACATTAAGCAGGTGTCTAACTAGTGATTTCTTGTATGCTTTGGCCGAAATCTTTGAGTGGTGTAGGAGGAAGAACGCTGCATCCTCCGGAATGACATATTCCGTGAATTCTTGTATGAGAAAGAAACTTTGCAGTCTGGGACAGGACCAGAAAATGTGTAGTAGCGAACCATCCTCTTCCCCGCAGTGCCAGAAATGGTCCGAGGAGGAGGGGAAACATTTGTGTAGTCTAGAGGGTGTCAGGTAAAATCTGGTTAACAACTTGAAGTTCATCTCCTGCGTTTTAGTTCACAGGGAGGATTTAAGAGCAAAATTGATGATGCGTTGTTTTTGTGATGTAGAGAAGGTGAGGTTCAGGTCTGTTTCCCAACTAGACATACAAGGTAATTGTGGTTTTTCCGGGGGTGCATTTACTAGGGCGTATGTTTGAGATAGTATATGTGATATTGGGCCCGTGCCAGAGCAAAGGTCCATAAAAGTCGTCAGTTGTCGGGTAAAGTTCTGGGGATTGGGGATTGAATGGAGGAAGTGGTGGATTTGCACTGCTCTCCAGAAGGGAAATTGGAAGGGTCCCGTTGCTTCAGTAAGGTCTAGAATTGAAGGCCACTTCCCTCTAGAAACAAATTTGGTTGCATGGTCACAACCGGAGTCTTTTAATATAGAGTACTCTGACGGGTGTAGACCAGGAGTAAAGCTTGGATGTCCAAGTATCAGGAGCAGTGGTGAATTTCTGGTCATGAGGGATGAGTGAATGGCAGCCCGGAAGCTGTGCCTCAGCGTGGTGCCTATTAACGGATGTGATTTCAGCTCAGGGGGTAAACTGTTGTAGCACCATAGCATACCCTTCAAGGGTATGTGGGTTTGGGATTGTTCGAGTAGCACCCAAAGTTTGGTCGGCGCATTGCGTCTCCAGTCTAGTATGCGGCCTAAGTGAGTGGCCAAATAGTATTGTCTGATATCTGGTAGAGCCCGACCACCAAAGTGTTTGGGGAGCGTCATTTGTGTTTGACTGAGCCGGGGTTTCTTGTGAGCCCAGACAAATCGGGTAAAGAGGGCATGGACCTGTTTAAAAAAGGAAAATGGGATCTGTATGGGAGGGGTCTGGATAAGATAGAGAAATTTGGGCAATATGCTCATTTTTATGAGGTTACATCTGCCAAACCAGGAGTGGAGTCCTGTGTGCCACTTATCTAGGAGAGTGCGTGTCTTGGCAAGGAGAGGAGGGAAATTAAGTTCATATGTGCGTGATGTGTCAGATGGGATATGTATGCCAAGATATTTTAAGCCCGTATTTGTCCATTTAAACCGAAGGCTAGATTGCATGGTGAGCAGGGCTTGGTGGGGGATTGATACGCCTATCGCCTCCGAATTGGAGAAGTTAATCTTCAAATGAGAGATTGCACCGTATCTATCAAATTCCTTTAGCAGGTTTGGTAGGGAGATCATGGAGTTTGTCAGGGAGAATAGGAGGTCATCTGCGTAGGCCGATATTTTACATTGGGAGTCTCCTACTGGGAGACCTTTTATGTCTGGGTTTAGCCTAATCGTGTTAAGGAATGGTTCTAGGGAGAGAGCAAACAAGAGGGGGGACAGAGGGCATCCTTGTCTCGTCCCATTCCCTATAGGAAGCGGCGTCGAGAGAACGTATTTGCTTTAACCAGGAGATGTGCGCCCTCAGGGTGTCTCTAGAGAAATTAAAGAAGTTCACTAACTGCGGGCCTAGTATCGGGAGGAAAGTTTTATAATATTGGATGGTGTAGCCATCTGGGCCCGGGGCTTTACCCGGTTTCATGGAGTTCACTGCCATTTGCAGTTCTTCCAAAGTGGTTCATCTAGTTCTCACTGGATCTCCGCTGGTAGGGACGGGAGCTGAGAGGATGTAATGTAGTCCTCTATGTCCGCTTGGGTGGCCTGGCTGTCCTGTAAATTGTATAGCGAGGAATAAAAGGCACCAAATCCCTGTGAAATTTGCGTCTGAATCGTGGCTTTTTGACCTTTGGGCCATGTAATCTGGGGAATATAGGCTGCCGATTTCAGTTCTCTGACCGTTCTGGCTAACAACTTCCCACATTTGTCTCCTGACTCATAGGTTAGTTTACGACTAAATTGTAGGGCTGCTTTGGCCCTATAGTGTAACAGGTCCAATACCTGTCTACGTAGGGATCCTAACTCTATCTCCAGCGCCTGCGAGGGAGCGTGTTTATGTCGCGATTCTGTGGCGGATAGTTTGATTAGTAAGCTGTCGAGCTGTATGTTGCGTTCTCTCTTGACACACGCTCCATGTTTGATAAGAATCCCCCTGAGGACCGTCTTATGTGCTTCTCAAAGGGAGCCTGGGTCGCAGTCTTGTATATCATTTTCCTGAAAGTATAGAATCATTTCTTTAGTCACGTCTGCCAGTATCTCAGGGATTTGCAGTAGGCTCCCATTCAGGCGCCAGAATCGGGATCTAGGCGAGGGTCTCTCTGAGAGGGTGTACGTAAGGGAGATGGGAGCGTGGTCTGACCACGTAATCTGGCCAATGGTGGTGTAGCTCACTAGATGAAGTTGGTCATGAGGTATCATGAAGAGATCTATTCTGGTATACAACTTATGCGGTGGGGAGTAAAATGTATAATCTCGTTCACCTAAGTGTTGTAGTCGCCACACGTCGATCAGTTGAGCTCTATGCAGGGCTTGCGGAGATGGAGGAGGTGCCCGAGGAGGTATCTGAGGAGGGGATCATAGGGACATTGAAGTCCCCGCCTAAAAAAAGCTGGCCCATTCTGAACTCTAGTAGTTTGTCCAGTGTATGCTTGATGAACCTATCATGGTGGTCGTTGGGAGCATATAGCGTTGCTAGTGTAAAATCTCCAACCAGTCCCACACAAAGCGTCCCTCTAGGTCTGTGACGACCGCCTGAGATTGCAAAGGTAATTTGCTAAATTAAGATGGATTTGGATGTAGGATTAGTGTAATGGTATGTCAGAGGGTAGAATACAACAAGGGAAGTATCATGACACAGAGTGGTACTGTGGATACATGTTTAGGTATAAGCGTGCCACGTCCTAAAACTATATTGGCAGAAGAAAAAACAGGGGGACTTTCGGACTTTGTAGGCACAGTAACATCAAGTATTTATATCAAAAGATAATTTATTGAAAAAACATATACCGTATATACTCGAGTATAAGTCGAGTTTTTCAGCACATTTTTTTGTGCTGAAAGTTCCCCCCTCGACTTATACTCGAGTCAAGCACTTTTCTGCAGCAAAAAAATTCATTTTCCGAACCGATTTTGGGGCCCTGTATCTCAGGGACACTTGGTGCTAGGAACCCCAAATTTAGTGTGCAAACCCAGTGAAACGGGGTTTGCACAAAGATGGAGTTCCTAGCACTAAGTGGCCCCGAGATATGGGGCCCCAAAATCGGTTCGGAAAATGTCATTCTCTGCTGCAGAAAAGTGCTTGACATTTTCTGAACCGACTTTGGGGCCCCGTATCTCAGGGCCACTTAGTGCTAGGAACCCCAGCTTTGGATATTTTATGGTGCTGGTTCCACTGGGTTCGCACACTAAATTTGGGGTTCTTAACACTATGTGGCCCCAAGATACAGGGCCCCAATTCGGTCAACTGTGTCCATCTGCAGCAATGTCATTTTGGGACCCTTTGGGTTCAGAGACCCCAAATTTTGGCTGCAGCTAGGGGGCATTTAGGAACCCTTAACTACCGAGTTTGAAGTTCGGGGGACCTATGGCTGCAAATAGGCACAATGAGGCATGCAAATGGGCACAGTGAGGCTGCAAATGGGCATTGTTGACCCTCTTTTCCACTTACAGTAGCTGTGCATTTCTCACCCTCGTCTTATACTCGGGTCAATAAGTTTATCCCATTTTTTTGTGGTAAATTAGGGCCTCGACTTATACTCGGAACGACTTATACTCGAGTATATACGGTACATAGAATATTGGTTAAAAACCACAAATCACAAAAATATAAAGAAATAATAAGTAGATCGATTGCTATATAAGACCATCTATAGGACCATATATAGATGGTCTTGTATAGCAATCGATCTACTTATTATTTCGTTATATTTTTGTGATTTGTGGTTTTTAACCAATATTCTATGTATATGTTTTTTCAATAAATTATCTTTTGATATAACTACTTGAAGTTACTGTGCCTACAAAGTCCGAAAGTCCCCCTGTTTTTTCTTCTGCCCATGTCAGAGGGTAGTAGTTGTTTTTAAGGAAAGGGAGTTTATCGTTTTTGAAATGTGTTTCCTGGATAAAGGTGATATCTGCATGCAAGCTTATGAGCTCGTGTAACAACATGCGTCTCTTCTCAGGGATATTTAGACCTTTCGCATTGAGGGAAATCACTTTTATGGAGTCCACCGCCATGTCTTCAAAAGAGCAAAAGAGGGGGCACTGAAAGAGGAAGGAAATGCTACTGGGGGAGTGGACTAGGTAGACTAGTGGGAAAGAGGGGGGTAGAGATAGAGTGGGGGGGAGAGGGGGGAGAGGTGTGGAGGTGGGAGTGGGAGTTAGGACAGGGCAGAGTTTCCTGTCTCTGCTGAGGAAAAGTTAACTATACAAGCAATTAGCTTGAAGTTTGCCCACTACCGGAGCACCGGATGTGTGCGAGGGCCTATTTGGGGGAGTAGGTGTGAATGACCAAGGAGAGAGGCTCTGATCCCTCCACCCACCCCGACCACATCCTAAAACTACAATAACATTTGTAGCAACAAACTAAAAAAAACGTTTAACGTGTAGGCATTTTAAAGCATTATAATTTAACCATGACACCTTGAGGCAGCACCAAATTTAGAGCAAAATAACTCTCCTACCCTCCCCGGTCCCAATGTAGCGGCAGCAAAAAAAAAAAAAAAAAATTAAACACTTCTTTCCCCCCTTTTCTCTTCATTTTAAGCACATTATCAACCCACAGTGAATGCCAACGGAAAGAGGAAAGAAGCCCCCCAGTCACTGTCTCTAGAGAACGGTAGGTGTGTGCGGGCCGAGCCATCTCAGATATGGCCGAGCGGAGGACCCCCTAGGATAGCTTAATCAGGAGAAGAGAGTATAAATAATTCTGCGCTGAACAGAGAGTGAATAAGCAGCTAACACGGCAAATAGGGTATAAGCATATAACAATAAAACAAAAATATGTGTAGCGCTAAAAAACTAAAAAGTTCAATATAGGAACAGTGAAGTCCAGCTAATGATAAAAAAACATCTGAGAGAAAAGGAAAAGGTCCTTAATGTTTATATGCCTCATAAGAATTGATGATCCATATAAATGTAGTGACTTCGTGTAAAAACAGTTCAAATGCGTGACATTCAAAGTGAAGACAGGAGAGGCACACCACCACCAAAAAGGCTTACCAGATCTCGTGGACCCAGGAGGGCATATGCCCAGATGGGTCGAATCAGGCTCACAGTGTTAGTAGGCCCCCCCGCACCCACATACCACCTCTCTTCCACATATTATCTCACTGTAGATCTAGAGGGTCTATCTCCGGTCCTCTGATTCGCGGTAGAGCTGGTAGGTATCCCACATATCGGTCTCCCAACCCCCTTATGTTCAATTACTGAAACAATAGTCCTCACTCCCGCCGATCAATAACAGGTATTAGGTTAACAAAGTAGAGGCCAACCAGGCCAAGGGCTGATACAACTTGCGGGTAGTGACATCTTCATGGCACTACGTCCTAACTGAAAGGAGGTGGAAGGAGCGGTTCCAGGAAGTGATCCGTGTGGGTGAATCATGAGAGTGGGGCCGGGTACTGAGTTCTAGCCGCGACACAGTGCCTGCTTCTAGCAGGGTGGGGGAGTGCACACTGACCAGGATGATTTCAGGGAATAAAGCAGCATCCAGGCTTCGTGGGGGGGAGGCGGAGCAGCCACATATGGGTGATATCCGTGGAGGTGTCTCAGTCAAGGGGAAGAGTGGGCTCCCAATCTCAAAAGGCGGTCCGTAGGCTAGGGGAGCAGTGCATGCCATTGGGGGTCAAGTGGGGGGCAGGTGTGGGCAAAAAGGAATCAGGACAGTGCGGTAGGTGCAGCGGGTGTTTACTCATGCTTCCCGGATCTCCTCTTGGAATAGTGTGCGCAAGCGGCGTCCGCTTCTCTGCGGTCTGAGCTGGAAACTTCCGCAAGACCCTGGAACGCTCGGTCTGCCTTGTACGCATGGGATGTAGCCCAGCCAATCTGGAATCTCTATCGGTTCCGCCACCAGGAAGGTGAAGAGAGCTGGCAGGAACTCTGGGGATCTCAGCACGAAGGACGGCTGGTCTTTCCGGAAGGTAAGCGACAGGGGGATGCCCCACCGGTAAGTTGCATTGTGCCTCCTGGCCAGGTCTAAGAGCGGCTTCAGTATAGCTCGACGCTGTAGTGTCCCCCTGGTGGGGTCCAGCAGGATCCTCACTGATGCACCATCAAACTCCACTTCTCCCATTTACCAGGCTCCGCGGGCCACGATCTCCTTGTGGGTGTAGCGGTGGAGTCGGCAGATTACGTCCCGGGGTCTGGAGGGGTCGAACGAGTGGGGCCCAAGGCTCTGTGGATCCGATCAAACTCCACTCGCTCCAGGAGTTGCTCGCCCACCACCTTCCTAAAGATGTCAGTGACCGTGGCTGTTAGGTCTGTCGGGATTGTAGCCTCTGGCAATCCGCGAAGGCGCAGATTATTTCTTCGGCTTCGGTCCTCCAACTCTTCCATTCGGAGCTGTAATTCGACCGTAGCCTCGGCATGACCGTTCTGGGAGATCTCTAAGTCGGTAACCCTCTTATTCAATGCTGACAGAGAAGATTCACCCGTCGTCAGCCTGGTATGCAGTGTCTGTGTCACCATCCTGGATTCTGGCGTCCCTGACTGGGAGAGCCGAAAAAGTCTCTGTATCCTACCCGTGGAAGGGGCTGTAGGGACCGGGCTGTCTTTCTTTTTGTTCTGTTTGTTGAGTCACTTCTTGGCTGAGAGCATTGTAAAGAAAATAGAGCTGGTTTAGCCAGGGTAGGTGGTGGGTAGCCGGGAGCTCTGTACTCGCACATCTCTACTCGGCCATGTCCAGGCCACGCCCCCCATGTAGAGTAGTTATCTTAAATGCCTGTACCACTATCACTTGGGTGGGAAAAGAAGTCCTACAATAGTCCTGAAATTTGGGCCTGTTACAATTGTTACTTTTTGTCATCCCATAGCTACAACACTGTGTTTACCCAAAAAGTAATTTTATTAGACCAGTTAAACAAATATGAAATATTATTATAAAGGTATCCTGAATGGTAAACCGCCCTTCAAACAGACAATACCTCCACCGCGCCACTGAAGACTAAATCATCAAAAAAATTATTAATTGATGTGAAAGATCAGTGATAAAATCCAAATAAATTAAACTAATTAATGTGCAAATTAGCTATAAAATAAATTGTACATGTTAATCCATTCTGAATACATTTTTTTCTTTTTTTTGACCATTACAGACAAAATCAAAGATTCAGTAATGCTGAAAGCATCAATAAATACAAATTGCGTGACTCTCATTTCAAAAAATGTAGATAGGAGCACCAAAATTGACTATCGCATAGAGAGAGGGTTCTCTTTTTTTGCACTATGCTAGATATCAGCGCCTGCCACTGGTCACTTCTGATATTACATTTCTCATTCTTTTTTATTCCTCCACTGAGCAAAACTACCATCAAGACAGCCCTATAGACAGGACCAACATGAAAATTTTACAACACTGGGAAACATTATAAGTGGAAAAACTTCAGGAAAACATTGCAAAAAAGAATCCACCACCCCCAAACACTGATTTCCTTATATGAGCATATTTGTATAGGAACAGCCTGGGCACTCAATAGATAAGATAAAGGCTACACCTTTCACGTTATTGCTCACGTAGAATCTCAACCAAGTCCCCACATTTGTAAAAGACATACTTTAACCTTTCCAAACTACTAATGCAAAGCAAAAAAAAAATAAAGGGGTTAATCAGCCATGACTCATAACAGCCTAATAGTGTGACAATAGACTAACATGAAATGATTGTGACTTTCAGAAGACCATAATACAGCTCAAAGGGTGTGGTGCTTAATATTTTTAAAGTGTTATTTATGGTTATTTCAGTGTGTGAACTACACACAAAAGATAAAGCTGGTTACACAAGACTGGGTGACACAACGTACAATTCAGGCATTGGTAATAATGAAAGGATATCATGTCTGTTAAGAGGGCTTGTCCTAAGAAAACTCAGGTTTATGACTCAAGAGCTTAATTGCATGTATGCAAAGTGAAAATAAGTCCGCATGAAATGATGAGCTTCAGACATAGATAGATTATGGTAGAATGGGGTCCTAAGCGATTGTAGCAATTACCCTCAAAGGAGCTGCTGATGGATGGGTCTCCTGATTCCGGATGTCAATGACCCTTCTGTCAATGCCACACCCTCTGACACACTAAGGCCGGCCATAGATGGAGAGATTTTCTTTATTGCAACAATGGGTTGCAGGAAAGAAAAATAGCTTGATTTCCCCATTAACACCATTAGTGTTGACGGGGGAATCCCTCCCGTGGAGCCATTTGGCCATTATGTTCTCCTGGCAGGGGGCGGAGGGAGGGAACCGCCCCAGCCGGGAGAACACAGTGATTATTTCAAGAGGCTATGTATCCATTCAGACATGGAGCTGCGGTTTGGCCCAGCCCCCTTTCTCTCCTGATTGGCTAACTGAGTTTGATTAACAGCAGTGGGAGCCAATGGCGCCGCTGCTGTGTCTCAGCCAATCAGGAGGGAGAGTCCCGGACAGCTGAGGCACTCGTGAACATGGCTGAATAGAGATGGAGCTCAGGTAAGTATTAGAGGGGCTGGGGGGGGGGGGGGCTGCTGCACACATAAGCCTTTTAAGCTTAAAGCATAGAATGCATTAAGATAAAAAAAAACTTCTGCCTTTACAACCCCTTTAAGGCTAAAGAAAGAACTTTTATTTTGCGAAATACACCCCACAAAGAAACATATGAAATGCGAAAAGCAATAAGAAATGACAGATAACAATTTTGTAAATCACCACAAACAATGGGAGGATCTTTGTCCTTATATCTGAACCCTTGTTAGAAATTCTGTATATAGCCCTATAGAACAGACAGTGCACACTCAACATGGGCTTTGCTGCTGAAGACAGAAAACAGGAAACTTTATTCAGGGAAAAGACATAGAGCAGTGGCCTCCAAACGGTGGCCCGGGGGCCAGATGTGGCCCCTTGCTTGCCTTTACCTGGCCCTTGGAGCAGTATTCATCGCACTGATTCGAGATACTCTTCTTCCCACTGACACCAACAATGGGGCATAATTCCTGACAATGACATCAACAATTGGGCACTATTCCTGCCCCTAATATCAAATATGGGGCACTGTTTACTCCAACTGATGCTAGAAAAAAAATCATATTCCCAGTGGCCACAGTCTGGCCCACCAAAGTTTAAAGGACAGTAAACTGGCTCTTTGTTTATAAAGTTTGGAGATCCCTGACATAGCGTATACCATAGATGCTGCTACAAACGTATAAACACAGCCATCTACTGGCTAATGTACTTGTTGCAGAAAATACAAATGAACAATATATTCCAACAACCCTGAATCTAGGAAGGTCCTAACTTAAAGGCTGGTACTGAAAACTAAAAGGTCCTTTAATCTCTCCAAACCCTACCCACTGGCCAGTGTACTATTGAATATTGGGGCCTAATGTTTCTGTGTTGGAGATCTCAGGTTTAAACGGATCTCATGGTACAGGGTGTACATACCCAAATTGTATCTTACCTGACACTGTTCCTTTGAGAAGTGAGCAAGGAAGTGGTGGCCCAACGCTTCTCACCACTACGCAGTCTGTAATTGAGCCTCCTGCTTTCTGACATCCAAAACAAATGACGTTGGCAGCAACTCAGGACTAAGTAGACTGACCCAAGTCCAGGCTTCTCTATTCTATTTTCTCCTCCTGCAGCTCTCTGTCCTCTTGTGACCTGTAGTCCCATCCAGACCTTGGCTTGATAGAGAACTGCCTCCTGGTGACTACATCCCCCATAATTCCAGGTGGTAGAAGCGGAGCTAAGGACAGTGCAGTAAGCAAATTGACAGATGCAGGATCTCAAATGGGCAGAAGTTGACAATAACCAGGCAGCAGAGGTACAGAATCAGGAACCAAGAGCAGAGTCAGGCTAGGCCAAGGTCAGTATCGGGCAAGTAGAGTAAGTCCTGGAAAGGAAAGTGGCAAAGTCGGGTTACAAGCCGGAGTCAGCAACAGGGGTTCCACAACAAGCAGAGTCAACAAGCCATGTCAGCATATACTGTAAATGTAAGCACGGAATCAGGTCACATGCAGAAGGAACTGATGACCACTCAGCAATGATACTGAGTCCTGCAATGCTTTAAATAGGCCACTGGGCACCAAAGTCAATTCAAACAAGCATGTTCATACTCAGGAGCACACTAAAACTCATGCACACATACACAAGCAGATGAGTGCACGGTCCTAATGCCCCATACACGCGATCGGACATTGATCGGACATTCTGACAACAAAATCCATACATTTTTTTCCGACGGATGTTGGCTCAAGCTTGTCTTGCATACACATGGTCACACAAAGTTGTCTGAATTTCCGAACGTCAAGAACACGGTGATGTACAACACGTACGACGGGACTAGAAAAGGGAAGTTCAAAACCAAGTGCGCCACCCTTCGGGCTCCTTCTGCTAATCTCGTGTTAGTAGAAGTTTGGTGAGAGACGATTCGCGCTTTTCAGACTCGTGCTTTTCAGTCCATTACTGCTCTTCAGTTTGTGCTTGTGGGTTTGTATCTGGTTTTCAGTGTGTGTAGTCAGTTCGTATCTGTTTTTTCAGTGCGTTCTTGTCCGCCTGTATCTGGTTTTCAGCTCGCTCTTCTCAGGCCTTGATGTTTTTCAGTGCGTTCTGTTTGTTCGTCCTGACCAGCTGACCGTTTTGAAGCCATGTTGCAGTTACGTACTCGTGGTAGAGTTCGTGCTGTGCAGGGGCTTGGTGTTGGGGTTCTTACTTTGAACCAAGCCCAGTCCATGAACAGGGCGGTCAGGAGTTCATGGACCAAGAATTGGTTACTCCAGCGTGACCAATTCTCTCATATGTGTTTGTTGCGGGAGATCCATGAGAATAATCCTGATAATTTCAGGAATTATCTCCGGATGACGGACCCCGTTTTTCACCATTTGTTGGCTTTGCTGTCCCCTTATATTATGAAGTAGGACACCTGCATGTGGCAAGCCATCACTCCCGAAGAGAGGCTAGTCGCCACGTTGCGGTACTTGGCGACAGGGAGAAGTCTGCAAGGCATCAAGTTCTCGAAAGGCATCTCCCCCAGGCTCTGGGGATCATTATTCCAGAGACCTGTTCTGCCATCATTCAGGTCCTGCAGAAGGACTATATTAAGGTAAGATTTCTCCTTTAACATCACATTATATGTATTTAATGTTTGCTAATGTATTGTATATCTTTCATCATTCCATAATTAGCATGATTGTAGTATGCTGTGACTGTCCCCTTTGTCCTCATGCATTCTTAAATTTTTTAAACTTCCTTTTTTGTCCTTCATGCATATTTTCTTTCACTAACCTCCCCAGCATGCTATGCTGGGCCCATATCCACCTAGCCTTTTTTTTGGGGGTCCCAAAATAATTTGTAACCTTCCCTCCCCCCAATCGCTAAGTCAACCGATACCAATCCTCTATCTGCTGACTAGGGATGAGCTTTGAGTTCGAGTCGAACCCATGTTCGACTCAAACATCGCCTGTTCGACCGTTCGTTGAATTGCGAATGTTATGTGCCATTCGTGCCAAATTCGATTGGTGCGTCACGGCCCATAATTCACTGCGGCGTCGCAGTGCATTGCTGGCTGATGATTGGCCAAGCATTCACTATGACCCGCATGCTTGGCCAATCACAGCGCCGTCTGTACAGAGAGCCATAATTGGCCAAAGCCAGGGTGGCTTTGGCCATTTATGGCTCAGGGGGTTTAGTACACACCCCACACTATATAAGGCCACCTGCGTGGTGGCCTTGTGTAGTGTGTTGTGGCGGCAGAGTGAGATAGACAGAGAGACAGTGTCATTTAAATTTAAGTTAGATACTGTAGACAGGTGAGTCAGTTAGCTGCACTTACAGGGTATTGTGTATATATATGCATCCTAGGTGTTGTATACCTGAGTTAAATATATGAGTGTCACAGCAAAGGGTCTGAATACTTAGGACCATGTGAAAGAGAAGAAAGAGTGAAAAATGTAAGGGGGTCTGAATACTTTCCGTCCCCACTGTATATATATATATATATATATATATATATATATATATATACACTGTATTCAGTTTAGCTAGAGCCGTTCCTGTTATTCTCTTCCTAATATACTGACAGGCAGGCAGGTGTTTTTACAGTATTTACAGTATTTACAGTTAGTGTACTGTGTCCTCTGCACAGTGTGCACCTAAAGATACCTGAAGACAATTGCTGGTGTTCTTCTGATCCTATTAATACCACAGGCAGGCAGCTGCAGTATTTACAGTTAGTGTACTGTGTTCTCTGCACAGTGTGCACCTAAAGCTACCTGAAGAAAATTGCTGGTGTTGTTCTGATCCTATTAATACCACAGGCAGGCAGCAGCAGTATTTACAGTTAGTGTACTGTGTCCTCTGCACAGTGTGCACCTAAAGCTACCTGAAGACAATTGCTGGTGTTCTCATACTAATAATACTACAGGCAGGCAGTTGATTCTGCTAGCTGCAGTATAATCAGTATATATATATATATATATATATATATATATATATATATATATATACACATCCCAGCTTTGTGCAGCTACATCTCACTGCAGGCCATTAGTATGTCTGGAAGGCCAACAAGGAGAGGCAGACAGTCACAAGCCAATAAAAGAGGGCAAGCAGGCTCTGTGTCTAGAGGCAACAGTGCTGGTCGTGGACACGGTGCATCCTCATCAGCACGTGGCCGTGGGACATGCTTGTCCTTTTTTTCGCCAGCTGGCCGTGTTGAGCTGCAACATGCCAAAGACTTGGTATGGATGACCAAGCCGTCCTCATCCTCTCTCCCCCAGCTGCAGCATACTGCCAGGTTTGCTCTAGTGATGAGGAGGGAGGGGATGATGAGGAAGTCACTGACTCCACGTGGGTGCCTGATAGGGGAGAGGAGGAGGAGGCTCATCTCCAATGAGGCAGGATGCCCTCTAGGGGCCAGCTTAAGGGCAGCACACCGACTGCATCACACCGCCGAGCTCCGCATGTGCAGGGCGCTGCTGTCTCTGCGCGTTATTCCAAAAGTTCTTTGGTGTGGGCCTTTTTTGAGACGAGTGCATCAGATCGCACCGCTGCTATTTGCAACATATATCTCAAGCGTATCTCGCGTGGTCAAAACATCACCCGCTTGGGCACCACATGCTTGACCAGACATATGTCGACCTGCCATGCAATTCGTTGGCAAGCATACCTAAAAGACCCACACCAAAGAACAAAGCGGACCTCTCCTTGCTCCTCATCAGCTGGGATCTCCAACCCCACTATACCTTCAGTCCTCTCTGAAACCTGCACTGAGAGGAATGAAGGTGTAGAATTAGGTGTGTCACAGCCAAGTACTTGCGGGCAATCTGCTATTGGTACACCGATGTCAGATTGTACCAGGCAAATTTCCCTGCCCCAGCTGCTGCACCGCCGAAAGAAGTTCGCTCCCAGCCATCCACATGCCCAGCGGTTGAATGCTAGCTTAGCTAAATAGCTAGCACTTCAACTGCTTCCTTTTCAGTTGGTAGACTCTGCCCCCTTCCGTGAGTTTGTGGAATTTGCGGTTCCTCAGTGGCAGGTTCCCAAACGCCACTTTTTCTCACGGAAGGCAATTCCGGCTCTCTACCGGCATATAGAAGGCAATGTCTTGGCCTCGCTGGAAAGGGCGGTCAGCGGTAAGATGCATATTACCGCTGACTCATGGTCCAGCAGGCATGGACAAGAATGTTACCTATCTTTCACCGCGCACTGGGTGACTCTTTTGGCAGCTGGAAAGGATGCAGGACAGAGTGCAGTAGTGTTGGAGGTTGTTCCTCCACCATGCCTCCAAAATTCTACTAGTGGTGATTCTGCCACACCTCTCTCCTCCACCCCCTCCTCTTCTTCTTCCTCCATGGCCTCTTCCTGTGCTGATTTGTGCTAGGAACCAGCGGTGCTCTGTAGGCATTCAAGGGGCTACGCAAGCACTCCGGCAAAAAGATGCCATGCGGTGCTTGGGCTGGTGTGCTTGGGGGACAGGAGCCACACTAAGGCAGAAATTCTGTCAGCTCTGCAGGGGCAGGTTTAGAGGTGGTTGACGCCACTTCAGCTTAAGCCAGGAATGGTGGATTGCGACAATGGCACCAACCTCCTCTCCGCCCTCCGACAGGGACAACTGACCCATGTGCCCTGTTTGGCTCACGTACTTAACTTGGTGGTGCAGCGGTTCTTGGGCAGGTACCCAGGCTTACAGGATGTCCTGAGGCAGGCCAGGAAAGTATGTGTGCATTTCTGCTGGTCATATAATGCCAGTGCTCGGCTGGCTGACCTCCAAAAGGAATTTAACCTGCCCAAGAACTGCCTAATCTGTGACATGTCCACCAGGTGGAACTCAACGTTGGCCATGCTGCAGCGGCTGCACATGCAGCAGAGGGCCATCAATGAGTACCCATGCAACGATGGCACCAGGACAGGGTCAGGGGAGCTTGTTTTTTTTCCCCACGCCAGTGGGCCATGATCAGGGATGCATGCACTGTCCTGTCACCATTTGAGGAGGCCACGAGGATGGTGAGCAGTGACAGTGCATGCATCAGTGACACTGTCCCCCTCGTCCACCTGTTGGAGCACACGCTGCATGGAATAATGGACAGGGCACTTGAGGCAGAACAGATGGAGGGAGATGAGGACTTCCTTACCTCTCAAGGCCCCCTTTATCCAGACAGTGTTCCTGCGTGCCGGCCAATCACACAGGAAGAGGATGAGGAGGAGGAGGAGGATTGTGTCAACATGGAGGTGGAGCCTGGCACTCAGCATCAGTCTTCATAGGATCATTTACAGTCTGAAGAAACCCATAGACTTGTACGTGGCTGAGAGGAGGTGGCTGCAGATCATGTCGTCCTTAGTGACCCAGAGGACTCTGGACCGAATGCCTCAGCAAACCTACGCTGCATGGCCTCCCTGATCCTGCAAAGCCTGCGGAAGGATCCTCGTATTCGTGGTATCAAGGGGAGGGATCATTACTGGCTGGCAACCCTCCTTGATCCACATTACAAGGGTAAGGTTGTGGACCTTATCTTGCCGTCGCAGAGGGAGCAGAGGATGAAACATCTTCGGGAGGCCTTGCAGAAAGGTTTGTGCAACGCGTTTCCAGAGCCTGGGAGGTTACAATTTCCTGGTCCTCCTGGACAACGTGTTGCTGAGGCTTCAGTCAGTCAAACAAGGAGCGGTGGAGAAGGTGGCCGTCTGACCAATGCGTTCAGACAATTTTTTAGTCCACAGCCCCAAGGTATGATCGGTTCCAGCAACCATCGCCAGCGTCTGATTCACATGGTGCAGGAATACCTAGGGGCAAGATCAGACTTGGACACCTTTCCCACCGAAAAACGTCTGGGTTACTGGGTCTTGAGGATGGATCACTGGCCAGAGCTTGCACAGTATGCAATTGAGCTACTGGCCTGTCCTGCATCCAGCATTCTTTCGGAACGCACATTCAGTGCTGCTGGAGGCTTTGTAACCGATCACAGGGTGCGCCGAATCGGTTGATCGGCTGACCTTCATAAAAATGAATCAGTCTTGGATCACCAGCTACCAAGCACCTGATGCTGATGTAACCGAATATTTTTTTTTAATGTGAGATGTCTTCAAGACTGCCTATGCTGATGCTGAGTGACTATCCTGTTATGCTGAATGACAATCCTCTTCCTCCCTAATTTTCATGCTGATAGCTTGTAAGAACATATTTGGTTCTGGACACCGCCACCAGTGGGTAAGGCCCAATTTTTCTGCCCCTGTTTAACAGGGGCGTATAATTACAATTTTTGATGCAATACTTTGCAGCAGGGCTCATTCCTGCACTCCAACTAGAGTATCTGTGAGGGGTTGCAGTGTTGTGGCAGCAGTGGCTAAGGCCCAATTTTTCTGCCCCTGTTTAACAGGGACGTGTAATTACAATTTTTGATGCAATACTTTGCAGCAGGGCTCATTCCTGTGCTCCAACTAGAGTATCTGTGAGGGGTTGCAGTGTTGTGGCAGCAGTGGCTAAGGCCCAATTTTTCTGCCCCTGTTTAACAATGGCATGTAATTACAATTCTTGATCTAATATTTCACAGCAGGGTCCGTTCCTGCGCCCACCAAGAGTAACTGCGATGGTGTCGGCGACATATGAGTTCCTCTATGTGGACGTGGGGAAGAATGGCCGGATGTCGGATAGTGGAGTCATTGCCCAAACGGAGTTCTACAAGCATCTCCAAAGTGGTGGCTTGGGATTGCCACCTCCGGAAGAGAACGTGGAAGGACTCCCGTTTGTCTTTGTTGCTGATGAAGCATTTGGGCGGGGTGAACATCTGATGAGGCCATTTCCCATGAGGACCCTCACCCCGGACCAGAGGGTTTTTAATTACCGGCTGGCCAGAGCCAGAAGAGTGGTGGAGAACACTTTCGGGATAATGGCCAGCCGGTTCCGCCTATTTCTGACACCAATCCACATGGCGGAATATAAACTGAACCATATTGTGCTTGCCTGCTGTATTCTGCACAATTTTCTTCGCAAAAATGCAACAAACTATGTGGCCTCCGTTGGGACTGAGGTCAGATTTCCTGATACTTCAACCCTGACGGCACTTGAAGCTGGCCGTCCTGGCTTGCCCCCCCACAGCACCCGCTAAGTGAGACAAAAATATCTGGAATACTTTGCGGGTAGGGGGGCCATTGATATGCTAGCAAATGTCTGAGACATTTTTTCAAAAAGTATTTTTTAGAGAAAGGAGAGGAGGGGGGGAGGGGGAAGGGGAAATGGGGGAGGGAAAGGGAAGGGCTGAGCAATCCCCCTCCTCGGAGAGTGGGATTTTAAGGAAAAAGTGGCTGAGTAGCGTAGATGAGCATTAAACCAATCAGCTAAAATATAACAATATTTATTGAGAAACAATATAAAATAGTATAGGCAATACAAATATAGACATTTAATTATCCAGTAGTGACATCCAAAGTTCGTGCGTGACTAGAGCCAACATGTTTCGCAAAAGGAGTTTCGCTTCATCAGGGCTAGACACGATGCAGTTAATGCATTTACACTGTGTAAATAATAAACAGTCTTAGGTCAAAAAGTAATTAAACATAACATCAGATCCTAACAAGTGTCAATTATTGCAAGAAATCGCTCACCTACTATATTTCCAAGACTACAGATTAAAATCACCATTCATTAGACAACAGCCGCTGAACCAGCCGGTACGGAATGTCCCTGGGTGCCAGATCCCAGATAGACAGTGCCAGTAGGAGACCTGGACCACGCATTCAGGGTATTGTGCGCAGGTAACCCCTGCTGCAAATGAAAATAGTAAACCCATAAATCACACCAGTAAGGGTTAATGGTAGGTAAAGCTACACTAACCATAGTTGGTCAGTAACATAGCAGTAGTATCAAATATATAGTGCCCACTGGAATGTATAGTGTATTAGTTATAATGCTAATAGTGCAGGGGCCCAGCATAATATTCCCTTGAAAATTAAGTATATAGGTATATGTTACAAAAGACAAAAGCCAAAAACATAAAGCAAAAACCAGGTAACCCCCCAGTTGTAAAACGTAACCCAGTATAGGAGTAAGGGAACTGATATAACCAGAATACTAAAACTTACCCTTAAATGTTGAAATCTAGCAAGAAGGGGGGGGGGGGGGGCCCGCAAGGATAGCTCCTCATAGAAGAATCGGGCGTCCGCCCGTTTGCGATGGATAGCCGCAAGATGTGTCTGACAGACAACATCAGTGCCTCCATCTTTAAATGCTATGGCCCCACCGGAAGCAATCAGGTCAGCGATGACCTCCGGCATTGCTTCCGGTCCGGGAGTCCCTGTCAAAGTGCGCGCGCACCCGGAGAGCGGACGCAGCCGCGTTCCACCTACAGTAGTGTACGCGCATTGCCCATATTACGCCAATGGCGTGATGAGCGAGTGGGGGCGGAAGGAAAGGGAGCTCCACCCCCTGGGCAGGGACATCCTAGTCCTCCTACTACAGAGCAACCATGACCGGCCAGCAGCGGAGGTGGTAAGGAATGGTGCAAGGCAACAAAAAGAAGAAACAAAAAATACATATACAACGGTCCAAACGGACCGGGTATCTTACATTAATATACAGAATTGTTCTTTAACAACAGCAGAGTACAATATGCACAGAATTCATACATGGAAAAAAAAAAAAAAACATTTGGAAAGTAAGAGACAAGAAAAAATAAAGAAAATTTGGTCAATTTATTTGTTCAGCGTATCCTTATTGGGAGATAGCACCACTAAGTGGACCTAGCTGGTAAGCTGTCACTGGATATAGAGCAGGTAAGTTAGGTAACAAGTATGGAATCTACCTATCCCAGTTGTTAATAAACTACAGAGTAGATGGTTACAAGCTATGTAGATATATGTAGTATTGTATACCTAGGAAACAGGTAAGGATAGACGTAAGCCTTCTTATAGTGGCAACAGGCAAAGATGTAGTGAGTATCTCATCTATGGTTTCAGTTGTTATTTAGCCATATGGGTATTTTTGAAACAAAATATATACTCAGTATTTACAGGAGTATGTAATGTCATAGGAAGGGGTTGAATGCAAGTGCAGTGTTAAGGCCAGGTGGGCTAGTCGCCCGTTGGTTATAGATCCACCTGGCCTCACGCTGCAAAATCGTTTTATCCACATTACCGCCCCTCTCTGGCTCGGGTACAACCTCCAGGGCGAAAAAGGACACAAAATTAGGATCGTAGCTATGTCGTAGGCCCACATGTTTGCAGATGGGAGTATACAGTAGCCCTGCATCCAGATAGTACAGGTGGTCCTGTATCCTTCTAGCAAACGGGCGTTTAGTTTTACCTATATAGAAGGCACCGCAACGGCACATGGCTAGGTACACAATGCCCGTTGTGGTGCAATCGGCGTATCCTTTTAATTTATGGAAGCCTCCTCTCGGGAGGGGACAACCACGGCCCTCCCTTATCCATGGGCAGAATTGGCAATGTCCACATCTAAAAGTGCCACTCCCGCCCTCTGCTTCTGCCAGTGATGTTGAAGATTGTAGGTGACTATGGACTATCGCATCTCTAATTGACCGTGATCTCCTATAAGTAATTTGTGGCACACTGGCCACATATTTTGAGATGACTGGATCCTCAGACAAAAAGTGCCAATTGTTACTAATCAAGCTTCGAATCTCCTGTTGCTGTGCTGTAAATGTGGTGATTAGTTTGGTAGTGGGATGTAAGTCTCTCACTTTCTGTTTGAAAATGAGAGTGTCACGTGGATGCAGTTTGGCCCGCTGGTAGGCCCTTTTTAGAACTTTTTTACTGTACCCTCGCTCGAGCAAGCGGTCATATAGGGCTCGCGCCTCTCTCTCGAAGTCCTCGTCTCTAGCACAGTTTCGTCGTATTCGGAGGTACTGACTGTAGGGTATACTATGTATTAGTGTACGGGGATGGGAGCTGGTAAAATGCAAGATAGTGTTGCCAGCCGTCTCCTTTCTATATAATGTACTGAAAATTGAACCATCCTCTCTGAGTAC
Source organism: Lithobates septentrionalis (assembly GCA_037952835.1). NCBI lineage: Eukaryota > Metazoa > Chordata > Amphibia > Anura > Ranidae > Lithobates > Lithobates septentrionalis. Next base: position 142,593 of record JBBDGP010002289.1, read on the forward strand.
CAGTCATAGATCCAGGAATGAAATAGTCGTTGTATCAAATTGCATGGTGAACTTGAGATTGAACTTATTGTGAGAAAGGAGTTCCATAAAGCTTTTGAGTAGCTCCATTGTCCCCGTCCAAATGAGGAGGACATCGTCGATGTACCTCCGCCACAGAAGAATATGGCGCAGGTACATCGCGGTCCCCTCATCCGAAAAAAGATTGCGTTCCCAACCCCCCAGGTACAGGTTGGCATACGATGGGGCACATGATGTCCCCATCGCTACCCCCTGTACCTGGAGGTAGGTAACGCCATTGAAGAGAAATATGTTGTTGGTGAGTATATGTTCCAACAGTACTGTCACAAATTGGCACATATCCCAGCTATCAGTGTCTCTTTCTTTTAGGAATTCCGCGACCGTTGCAACACCCAGCTTGTGTGGTATACTTTTTTTTTTTTTATCCAAAAACAAGTTTTTATTGAGAAAAAACATATAGAAAAACATACCGACATTGTATTTGTATTCAATATAACATTTTACCTTAAATGACATCAAAATTGCATGCACCTCAGTTTGTATAAATAATCTAGCATTTCCTGATATATTGAACATTCCATCTACTTGGCTTGTAAACACCTCAATACCCCCTTTCATTATTCCTTTTTATTTTTTTTTATTTATTTTTTTTTTTAATTTTTATTTATTACATTGTTTATTATTACTTTTATTATATAATTAGTTAACATCCCCCAGCGTCTCACATTGGATATGATAAGAAATCAAGTTATACACTGGTATGTACATCGGAAAAAAATGGTTTCGACAGTGTGACATATGATATCTCACATACCCATACCCAACAATTTGCCCACAACCAAATCCACCGGGGCAAGCCCAGGGACATTTAGCCAGGATCCCCAAATTTTCTCAAATTTCTGTGGGCAACCTCTGTGTTGGTAAATTATTTTTTCCTTCCGCAACAGTTCCCCTATAGCATTAATCCATTCTTTATGAGCAGGGGGCTCTTCTGATATCCAATGTGTCATTATTAGTTTCCGTGCCATAAACATAACTCTAGTAATTGCCACTTTAGTACTTTCCTCCCATCCCAGCTCATCTATTACATTAAGCAAGCAGTGTTTTGGGTCAGTGGGCATCGTAACCTGAAATACCCTGTTAACGGTGTCCACCACCCCCCTCCAATATAGATGGAGCTTTGGGCACCTCCACAGTAGGTGGATCAGGTCTCCATGTTCCCTTTTACATCTAGTACAGAGTGGAGTGGGCCGAAGGCCCATAACATGCAATCTATGGGGGGTATAGTATACTCTAAGAATGATATATAGTTGTGTTAATCTCTGCGTGACGTTTAGAGAGCAAATAGGTACCGCCTGCAACACCTCCTCCCATTGATCTCCATCAAGAGGACCCACATCCTTCTCCCATTTTGTCAGCATACCTAAAGGATGTTTACTTAGAAAGCTTTGTAGTAGCATACTGTAACATTGAGAAATAAATCCCTTAGTGTTGGTAACCCCTGCAATCAAATTAAACAAAGGTGTGGGTGAGGTGATCCAGTCTGAAGATTTACTCTGAGCCACCACAGCATGTTTCAATTGCATGTAGTAAAACTGCATAGACTGTGGTAACCCAAAAATCCTCTGCAGAGCCTCAAATGTGTGCATTTTCCCATTTTGAAAGATCTGTCTGATATATAGCACTCCATATTTCCTCCACTTCGCCCCATGTTGTATCTTGGCTATTTCTGGGTACGTAGCATTAAACCATATTGGGCTGTAATCTGTGTACCCTGTCGCTCCCTGTATATATTTGGTCTTGGACCAGATTTTATGAATTAGATCATAGGTCGGGTATCGTTTATTTGACTTAGCAAAATCCAACGCCTCCAAAGCCATCGGAACAGAGTCTCTTTTTACTGTGCGCAACATCACCATTTCAGAGGAACTACACGTAATTCTCTCTTTCTCTGTGTTTGTGTGCAGTAGACCTATTAATTGCTGCAGCTGCGCAGCTACATAGTAGAGCCAGGGATTGGGGAGGGCAAGCCCACCCTCATCCTTAGGACGCTGGAGATGTTCAAGTTTAATCCTGGGTGCACGGCCTTTCCATATAAGTAATCTAAAGAGGGAATTGATAATTCTGAACGTCTTTAAAGTCACTACCATGGAAGCGTTATGAAGTACATATAAAAGTTGGGGCATTAAAATCATTTTTATCAGGTTCACCCTGCCTGCAGCCGACAGACAGAGCGAATTCCATGTTTTAATCCGTTCTCTAAATTTTTGTAGCAGTGGGGAAATATTTAATCTAGCATAATCTCTGATCCTAGGTGTCACCTGGATCCCCAGGTATCTGAACGAGGTAGTCAGGGGTACCATGTTATTGTCAGGGGGGACCCCCCTTCATCAATAAGCATTAGAGAGGATTTGGTCCAGTTAATCTGGAGTCCCGAGTACCTGCCGAACTCCACTATGGTGGTCATGACTTCTTTGAGAGATTTGTCTACGTCTCCAAGCAGGATCATGGTATCGTCCGCATATAACATCAATTTTTCCTGCTTGTCTCCGTATCGAAATCCGACAATGTCAGGGTTAGCCCTTACTTTAATCGCAAGGGGTTCTATGGCTAATGCAAAAAGCAGGGGTGACAAAGGACACCCCTGCCTCGTGCCTCTCCCTAAATTAAAGGTGTATGACATAGCTCCCGACGCCCGAATAGCCGCTTGCGGGTTGTGGTACAACAAGCGCACCCATGATATAAATACTTCTCCGAACCCGAAACTCTCAAGGACTCCCCACAAGTACTTCCACTCAACGCTATCAAAGGCCTTCATAGTGTCCAGTGATAGCAAAGCCCTTTGCCCCACATTGTCGGCCGCAGATTGCATATTAAGATAGAGCCTTCTCAGGTTAACCGCCGTAGACTTATTGGGCATGAACCCCGCCTGATCCGGGTGAATAATACTTGTGATGGCGCCGTTCAGTCTCAGCGCGAGGACCTTGGCTAGAAGTGTAATATCACTCTGTAGTAGGGATATGGGCCTATATGAGCCAGGGTCTGTCGGGTCCTTTCCCGGTTTCAGTATGAGTACTATATTCGCCGTGGTCATAGAGGGGGGCAGCCTCCGTTTCTCCCGAGCCGCATTGAAAACCATTAGCAATTTAGGCAAAAGTATTTCCGTGTATTGTTTATAGATCTCTATAGGTATCCCGTCCGCCCCTGGGGCCTTACAATTAGGGAATGCCGCCAAAGCCGTCTGTAGTTCTTCTAAAGTGAGGGGGGCATCGAGAGCCTCCCTTTGGCTATTGGTGAGGCGTGGGAAGTCAATGTCCTGTAGATAGTCCACTAGTTCCTCCGGGGTATATTGCCCCGTAGGAAGGTATAGACCCTCATAGAATTTAGCCAATTCTACCAATATAAGGTCAGGGGAGCTCACTAACCTACCCTCAGATGTTTTAATGGCTCCTATTGTCGGTGCACGCTGTTGGGAGTTGGCTATCCTCGCCAGGAGACGCCCAGTACTTTCACCCTCCTCATAGAACGCCAACCTGGAGAAGAATAGCTTTTTCTCCGCCGTTGAGGACAGCAGCCGCTCATAAGCAGTTTGAGCTGACTGCCATGCCTCTCTGGCGGAGTCAGTCGGGGTACGCACATAGGACTCCTCCAGGGCCCCTACCTGTCTTTCAAGTTCCTCCTTATGCTCTGATGTGCTCTTCTTTACCTTGCCTATTTCTGAAATGAGCAACTCTCTCATATAGGCCTTAAAAGCGTCCCACTGTTCCATCGGGGACTGTAAAAATTCCCGGGCGTTCAAAAATTCTCCCATGCTCCGCTCCATCTCTCCGTGAGTTAGAAATAGTTTCAGCCAAAAGGCGTTGAATTTCCATGGGACTCTAGGGAGCCCAAATTTCGGGGATATAATCAGGCTAATCACTAAATGTGAGTGGTCTGAGACACTACGGGGCTTATACAGCACTTCTGAGACGGATGGGAGCATGGCAAGGTTACCCACAGCCAAATCAATTCTAGACAACGTTCCGTGGGTCTTGGAGAAACAGGAGAACTGTCTTTCATTCGGATTCCTTAGTCTCCATATATCTACCCACCCAACCTCATTAAGCAATTTAAGCAATGGAGAGTCTCTCCGTGTCACAGGGGCCCCCGGACAGGGGTGCCTGTCCACAGAGGGACTCAACCAGCAATTGAAGTCCCCCACTATCAGCAACGGCAAATCCGGTCGGCCCTCTAAATAAGTGAGCAATAGCCGGAGAACAGCCGACGTGAACGGCGGGGGCACGTACACACAAGCCAATATACAGTTCAGCTTTCCAATTCTGCAATGTAAAAATACATATCTTCCCTCATCATCTACGCATACATCAAATTCCTGAAAATCCACAGAATTATGGATCACTACACTCACCCCCCTTGAGTACGAAGTGTGAGTGGAGTGATATGCTTTCCCCACCCATGCATACTTGAGACAGCACCTGGTTTCGGCCGTTAAATGGGTCTCCTGCATGCATAAAATCATAGGGTGGTATTTTTTCAAACATGTGGAAATCATCATACGTTTAAGGGGGGAGCTCAAACCTCTTACATTCCAGGAGATTATTGGCAGCTCAACCATTGGGCAAAACTAAGCGTGACTTCAGGGGTTGGGACCGCTTAAGAGTCTCTTTCAGATTTCCCCCCGATATACCTGAGTCAACAGGGGCAAAGGTGGTTGGGGGAGCTTCCCCGAAAGAAATTGCTGGGGTCTTTGTCTTCTCCCGTTGTGTCCAGCCAGGAAATTCAAGCTTGATTGCAACTGTAATGACCACGGTGATGAAAGTTAGTAAGGTGCGGTGCTTCCAGTAAAGATCTCCTCAGTGGCAAATTTCTCGGTATAAGTAAAAAAACTGTGGTAAAGAAAAAAAAACAACCAAAACCAAAAGCCAGGCTGTCAACCGGACAAGCCCATGTAAATGGTAATGAAACCAAAGCCAACATGGCCTTCTCGATTCATCTCTCACTTGGAAAGAACGCATTTTCTCTTGCCTACTTCACAAGATAGCTCACTAATTGCGTAGCAATATCAAGGCTCCCAGCAGCATAAGGCAAAAACATTCTCCCAGGCAAAGGAATATGGGTAGTAAACACTGCAGGATCAAGAGGGGAATGTCCGCAGTATTCAACGGACAATAAGTGAGCTGCAAACAATCTTACTGTGATTCAGCAGTATAGTTCTCCAGAAGTCGTCTTCCTCGGTATACCTCAGGCGGGATCGTCTCCTTCTTCTCTGGCTCGGCATCTTAAGGCCTGTTCGTTGCGGTCCAACCACATGGCTGCATCTTGTGCTGATTCAAAGAAATGGGCCTGTCTGTCGGCGGTCACTCTAAGCTTGGCCGGGTACAGCATAGCATAGGGAAGCTGCAGGGCTCTTAGGCGCCTTTTCACATCTGAGAATTTAGCTCTGCGTTTTTGGACCTCAGCTGAGAAGTCAGGGTAAAACGACACTCTGACCCCATTCACCTGGACGTTAGCTTTCTCCCGTGCATGCCTTAGAACTGCTTCTCTGTCCCAGTGATGCATAAGTCTGGCAAGGATGGGTCTGGGGGGGGCTCCCGGTTGCAGTGGGCGGCCAGGCGTGCGATGCGCCCTTTCCACCGTAAAGAATGGGGAAAAGATTTCTCTTCCAAATATTTCGACTAGCCAGTTTTCTACAAATGTTGTAACATCTCTTCCTTCCGTTTTCTCTGGCAGACCTATAATGCGTATGTTATTGCATCTCAAGCGATTTTCCATATCATCTGCTCTGTTATTAGTGTCTCTAGCAAGTTGATAGGCCGCATGTGCCTCCCGAGCAACTGGCGGGAGTTGGTCTTCAATGTCACTCACTCTGCTTTCCACTGCAGTTGTACGCTCTCTGATCTTTTGCAGATCCTGTCTCAACAGGGATACATCCTCTCTCAGCCCACCAAATTGCTCTTTAAGAGTGTTCACAGACGCTGTGCAGACATGCACAGCCCTGAGTATATCAGCTAAAGTTGGTTGTTCAGACTCTTCTGTGTCAGTGTCTATGTGGAGTGAGGAAGGCCGCTCAGCAGCAGCGTCTGCTTCTCCCTGCATGTCAGTGTGCAGTGAACTCAGCTCTCCTGACCTGCGATCCTCAGCATGAGGCAGTTCAGCAGACCCCCCTGCGCTTTGATCCTGGGGCCCCCCCAGCTTTTGGGCATAGTATAACATGTCCCTTGGGTACTCCTTACCCTGTAGCTTCTGGGTCTTCTTGTTAGCTGCCTCTCTGGACTTCTCAGTACCTCGCGGTGTGCGCTGTGCAAGGGCCGCGGCGGCGCCATCTTGGATTTCGGAGGTCATTTCTTCCTCCTTTTTTTTTGCTTTTCCCCGGGTACACAAAGCCGGTGGTTGATCCAGGAGGGTAAGTGGGTCAGTAGCCAGCTGGATAGCCGTTTTTTAGCTCTGGATCGCTGCTGGGAGAGGATCGGTGAGCTGTGCTGGAGAGGAGCTGTGAGACACACTTCTTCTCACATGCCGGTCTTGGCCACGCCCCCCCTTGTGTGGTATACTTGAATAGAGGGCTTCTATATCAATGGCTGCCAGGATCGTTCCCGGGGGTACCGTGAGTCCCTCGAGGATCTTTAATAGTTCCAACGTATCTTTGAGGTAAGATGGTAAGCTTGTAACGTGTGGGCGCATGTAGCCATACACGAACTGGCTCGCAGTCTCTGTGTGGCTTCCTATTCCCGAGACGATTGGGCGTCCAGGAGGCTTGGATAGGTTCTTGTGGACTTTGGGCAATGAGTAAAAGGTCGGTGTTATCGGCCATTTAACCTCGAGGAACTCACGGGTGTCTCCATCGATCAGGCCTTGGGAATGTGCCCGATCGATGATAGACACATAGCATGATCTAGCTTCATTCAGTTTCTGGGGTTGAATCTGCTGGTACCATTCACGGTTATCCAGTATATTTAAACACATTTCAATGTAATTTTCTTTGTTCATCACCACCACATTCCCTCCTTTATCCGATGGTTTTATCACTAGTTCATCCCTCCTCATCAGGTCTGCTAAAGCCGACTGTTGTACTGACGACAGATTCTTTGATTTGGGTTTTGAGAAGTGTATAGTTTCTATTTGTTTCATAGTCTGTTTTAGGAAGGCCCATACAGCTGGGCATGTCTGAAGGTTTGGGAACTTCTGAGATTTGTTTTTAAATTTTTGGGGTCTTAGAGGTATACTTGGGCCTGCTTCTTCATCTTCAGACGAGGAGCTTTCCGAGTTTCCATATCCCTCGTTTTCATCCAGCAGTTGAATTAGTGTTTTAAGTGCCCTAAAGTCTTGTACCTTAAATCCCTTATAAGGATCTTCCTCTTTACTCAGCATTTTGCCTTTATCGGTGTCGAATATGTATTTGTATGTAAGGTTCCTGGCGAACATATGTAAGTCCTTCACAAGGGTGAATTTATCTAGTTGTTGTGAAGGGCAGAAGCTGAGTCCCAGCCTCAGAACATCTATCTCGGTTGATGAAAGTTGGTATGAGGATAGGTTAATCACGTCTAGTCCCGTCCCAGTGTTGGCTGTTTTATCACAAACGAGTCCATCTTTCCGCTGCGTTGGGTCATTGGGGTGGCCGGGGGATTGGGGATACTCCCTAAAGGGACTGAGCCCGGGTTGGAATTACGTCCCTGAGTTGTTTTGGGTACGGCTCCCAGTTCCCGTTGGGAATCTGCTCCCATATCTTCAAACATGGGTAGTGGTGTGCTGATTCCTAGACCCGATACGCCCGAGGCCCCCTCCACTTGATCTAGGTGTGGATTGCTCGGGGGATATTTTTGGGGGGACATCATTCGTCTTTTGTGTGACCCTCCGTTATTTTTATGTTCATGACTATTTCCTCGTTTTGGTAGTCGTCCTCTGCCGTGTGAGCCCCGTGTTGTTTTAGGTGGTGGTTTGTAAGATGAGACTGACGATGATGATACTGAGACATCCGAGTCAGATTTATATGACGTTTTCATATTTTTATTATTGTTTGATTGGGGAAATCTTCCTTGTCTATTATAATGGCCCCTAGGCCACCGATACGCATACCCTCCTGAGAAGGCGAGTTTAGATAAATTCACCCTTGTGAAGGACTTACATATGTTCGCCAGGAACCTTACATACAAATACATATTCGACACCGATAAAGGCAAAATGCTGAGTAAAGAGGAAGATCCTTATAAGGGATTTAAGGTACAAGACTTTAGGGCACTTAAAACACTAATTCAACTGCTGGATGAAAACGAGGGATATGGAAACTCGGAAAGCTCCTCGTCTGAAGATGAAGAAGCAGGCCCAAGTATACCTCTAAGACCCCAAAAATTTAAAAACAAATCTCAGAAGTTCCCAAACCTTCAGACATGCCCAGCTGTATGGGCCTTCCTAAAACAGACTATGAAACAAATAGAAACTATACACTTCTCAAAACCCAAATCAAAGAATCTGTCGTCAGTACAACAGTCGGCTTTGGCAGACCTGATGAGGAGGGATGAACTAGTGATAAAACCATCGGATAAAGGAGGGAATGTGGTGGTGATGAACAAAGAAAATTACATTGAAATGTGTTTAAATATACTGGATAACCGTGAATGGTACCAGCAGATTCAACCCCAGAAACTGAATGAAGCTAGATCATGCTATGTGTCTATCATCGATCGGGCACATTCCCAAGGCCTGATCGATGGAGACACCCGTGAGTTCCTCGAGGTTAAATGGCCGATAACACCGACCTTTTACTCATTGCCCAAAGTCCACAAGAACCTATCCAAGCCTCCTGGACGCCCAATCGTCTCGGAAATAGGAAGCCACACAGAGACTGCGAGCCAGTTCGTGGATGGCTACATGCGCCCACACGTTACAAGCTTACCATCTTACCTCAAAGATACGTTGGAACTATTAAAGATCCTCGAGGGACTCACGGTACCCCCGGGAACGATCCTGGCAGCCATTGATATAGAAGCCCTCTATTCAAGTATACCACACAAGCTGGGTGTTGCAACGGTCGCGGAATTCCTAAAAGAAAGAGACACTGATAGCTGGGATATGTGCCAATTTGTGACAGTACTGTTGGAACATATACTCACCAACAACATATTTATCTTCAATGGCGTTACCTACCTCCAGGTACAGGGGGTAGCGATGGGGACATCATGTGCCCCATCGTATGCCAACCTGTACCTGGGGGGTTGGGAACGCAATCTTTTTTCGGATGAGGGGACCGCGATGTACCTGCGCCATATTCTTCTGTGGCGGAGGTACATCGACGATGTCCTCCTCATTTGGACGGGGACAATGGAGCTACTCAAAAGCTTTATGGAACTCCTTTCTCACAATAAGTTCAATCTCAAGTTCACCATGCAATTTGATACAACGACTATTTCATTCCTGGATCTATGACTGGTACTCAGAGAGGATGGTTCAATTTTCAGTACATTATATAGAAAGGAGACGGCTGGCAACACTATCTTGCATTTTACCAGCTCCCATCCCCGTACACTAATACATAGTATACCCTACAGTCAGTACCTCCGAATACGACGAAACTGTGCTAGAGACGAGGACTTCGAGAGAGAGGCGCGAGCCCTATATGACCGCTTGCTCGAGCGAGGGTACAGTAAAAAAGTTCTAAAAAGGGCCTACCAGCGGGCCAAACTGCATCCACGTGACACTCTCATTTTCAAACAGAAAGTGAGAGACTTACATCCCACTACCAAACTAATCACCACATTTACAGCACAGCAACAGGAGATTCGAAGCTTGATTAGTAACAATTGGCACTTTTTGTCTGAGGATCCAGTCATCTCAAAATATGTGGCCAGTGTACCACAAATTACTTATAGGAGATCACGGTCAATTAGAGATGCGATAGTCCATAGTCACCTACAATCTTCAACATCACTGGCAGGAGCAGAGGGCGGGAGTGGCACTTTTAGATGTGGACATTGCCAATTCTGCCCATGGATAAGAGAGGGCCGTGGTTGTCCCCTCCCGAGAGGAGGCTTCCATAAATTAAAAGGATACGCCGATTGCACCACAACGGGCATTGTGTACCTAGCCATGTGCCGTTGCGGTGCCTTCTATATAGGTAAAACTAAACGCCCGTTTGCTAGAAGGATACAGGACCACCTGTACTATCTGGATGCAGGGCTACTGTATACTCCCATCTGCAAACATGTGGGCCTACGACATAGCTACGATCCTAATTTTGTGTCCTTTTTCGCCCTGGAGGTTGTACCCGAGCCAGAGAGGGGCGGTAATGTGGATAAAACGATTTTGCAGCGTGAGGCCTGGTGGATCTATAACCAACGGGCGACTAGCCCACCTGGCCTTAACACTGCACTTGCATTCAACCCCTTCCTATGACATTACATACTCCTGTAAATACTGAGTATATATTTTGTTTCAAAAATACCCATATGGCTAAATAACAACTGAAACCATAGATGAGATACTCACTACATCTTTGCCTGTTGCCACTATAAGAAGGCTTACGTCTATCCTTACCTGTTTCCTAGGTATACAATACTACATATATCTACATAGCTTGTAACCATCTACTCTGTAGTTTATTAACAACTGGGATAGGTAGATTCCATACTTGTTACCTAACTTACCTGCTCTATATCCAGTGACAGCTTACCAGCTAGGTCCACTTAGTGGTGCTATCTCCCAATAAGGATACGCTGAACAAATAAATTGACCAAATTTTCTTTATTTTTTCTTGTCTCTTACTTTCCAAATGTTTTTTTTTTTTTTTTTTTTCCATGTATGAATTCTGTGCATATTGTACTCTGCTGTTGTTAAAGAACAATTCTGTATATTAATGTAAGATACCCGGTCCGTTTGGACCGTTGTATATGTATTTTTTGTTTCTTCTTTTTGTTGCCTTGCACCATTCCTTACCACCTCCGCTGCTGGCCGGTCATGGTTGCTCTGTAGTAGGAGGACTCGGATGTCCCTGCCCAGGGGGTGGAGCTCCCTTTCCTTCCGCCCCCACTCGCCCATCACGCCATTGGTGTAATATGGGCAATGCGCGCGCACTACTGTAGGTGGAACGCGGCTGCGTCCGCTCTCCGGGTGCGCGCGCACTTTGACAGGGACTCCCGGACCGGAAGCAATGCCGGAGGTCATCGCTGACCTGATTGCTTCCGGTGGGGCCATAGCATTTAAAGATGGAGGCACTGATGTTGTCTGTCAGACACATCTTGCGGCTATCCATCGCAAACGGGCGGACGCCCGATTCTTCTATGAGGAGCTATCCTTGCGGGCCTCCCCCCCCCCCCCTTCTTGCTAGATTTCAACATTTAAGGGTAAGTTTTAGTATTCTGGTTATACCAGTTCCCTTATTCCTATACTGGGTTACGTTTTACAACTGGGGGGTTACCTGGTTTTTGCTTTATGTTTTTGGCTTTTGTCTTTTGTAACATATACCTATATACTTAATTTTCAAGGGAATATTATGCTGGGCCCCTGCACTATTAGCATTATAACTAATACACTATACACTCCAGTGTGCACTATATATTTGATACTACTGCTATGTTACTGACCAACTATGGTTAGTGTAGCTTTACCTACCATTAACCCTTACTGGTGTGATTTATGGGTTTACTATTTTCATTTGCAGCAGGGGTTACCTGCGCACAATACCCTGAATGCGTGGTCCAGGTCTCCTACTGGCACTGTCTATCTGGGATCTGGCACCCAGGGACATTCCGTACCGGCTGGTTCAGCGGCTGTTGTCTAATGAATGGTGATTTTAATCTGTAGTCTTGGAAATATAGTAGGTGAGCGATTTCTTGCAATAATTGACACTTGTTAGGATCTGATGTTATGTTTAATTACTTTTTGACCTAAGACTGTTTATTATTTACACAGTGTAAATGCATTAACTGCATCGTGTCTAGCCCTGATGAAGCGAAATTCCTTTTGCGAAACATGTTGGCTCTAGTCACGCACGAACTTTGGATGTCACTACTGGATAATTAAATGTCTATATTTGTATTGCCTATACTATTTTATATTGTTTCTCAATAAATATTGTTATATTTTAGCTGATTGGTTTAATGCTCATCTACGCTACTCAGCCACTTTTTCCTTAAAATCCCACTCTCCGAGGTGGGGGATTGCTCAGCCCTTCCCTTTCCCTCCCCCATTTCCCCTTCCCCCTCCCCCCCCTCCTCTCCTTTCTCATATTAGTTAAATTAGGGATGGAAAATCAATTGAGTTGCTTCCCTTCATATAGTCCAGCCATCTCGCGTCTATTTCAAATATTTTTTAGAATCTGAAATAATATTTCATTTGATTTACTGCTTGTGTTTCTTTTAGCTGTCTCCTAGGTTCTCCAATGGGCTTTTTTGGGGGGGGCATTTTCTTCAAAAGTGGAAACATAATTTCTTTGATACATGAGGTGACAATCTCTTCTTCAGCTAACTATTATGTTGTGGGTCTGCTACACACACACACCTTGTTTTTGTTGTTAATGTATGTAATGCATTAATGCTAAAAATATTCATAATTGTAAGCACCATGAACTAATTTTTGGGAGTCACGAAAATGGTGTGATTGTTGGAAATTATAAAGCACTGTGGGTGCTAGTTACTAAAGGAAAATCCACTTTGCACTACAAGTGCACTTGAAACTGCACTGAAAGTGCACTTGTAGTGCAACGTGGATTTGCCTTTAGTAAATAACCCCCATTGCCACTGTACACACCAACTTACTCCAAAAAATGCTTTTGAGCATTGAAATAAGAAGCCACACATTGTTGAGTCTCAAACTTTTTACTCAAAGCACGTTCACATGTGTGATTATAAAAGGGTTTTTGAACAAACCAACATCTTTGTTGTATAACATCATTTTTTGTAACATTAATTAGAAATAGCCTTTTTTGGTTAAACAGGCATGTTTCAAAGCATAACATACACAACTCAGGAACTTACAAAGTTCAACTTTGATAAAGTGAAGGCAATATCAGACATTAGTATGTCCAAACTGTGTTGATATTGGTTCATCATATGGGGTGATGTCACCCCTGTAAAAGCCAAGTTTTGAAGATGCACACAAATTGAGAGTCAAAATGGGGATTTCCCTCCTGATCCCATACCTAATGTCAACATGTGCTAGCTCCCATTATGGTGGATCAATGGACGTGTTTTGGGGGTGCAACCCCTTCCTCTCAGCTACTTTATTTGGGAGGAAGGGGTTGCACCCACAAAATGCGTACATTGATCTCCCATGATGGCAGATAGCACATGTTGACACACCGGGGGTTATTTACTAAAGGAAAATCCACTTTGCACTGCAAGTGCACTTGCATCTTCAAAATTTGGCTTTTAAAATACTTTAATTTTTTTTTTAAAAGCACAAATACACAATAAAAAAGTGTAACATTTGTGTGTGGTTTAGATTCTCCCTAAAACATCAATAATGTTCTTCATTTTTTTTTGAACATCATTGATGTTTTGCTTAAGATTTTCTAAATCGCAATTGCACCCCATTATCTCCCCGATGAGGATCTGGGCACTTTCACTGGTGAAATTACATTCTTCATCCACAAAATCCACATCACCTAAAAAAAATAATAAAACACACCATGTATTATAAATATGCAGGCATCCATCTATTACCTGAAGCTGTGGTCTCAGACACTCACCTGTTGTGGTGACAATTTCGCCCACTTCCAATACGTTTCCCTCCTCCTCTACTGCTTGGGTTTTGGTGACTTCCCCTTCTTTAGGAGGTGGGGGGTCCCTGGTGTCCTCAGATGTCCCAAGTCTTTTCTCCCCTATGTGAATAAAAAATAGGTATACTTAGCACACAGATATTGGAGGGCAGAAATAGTAATATGAAACAGCTCCAAGCTGAAGACATTTTTATATCATTTCCAAAATACTTCCCTTTTTTGGACAAGTTTCACACATAGAGACACACCAAGTATCCACTGGAGCACCTGTGTGGGACACCCAAAAAACTTTGTTCTGGTGTCCCACACTAGTGCTCCTGCGTCCAGATGTGTAAACAGCTGCTTTGTGACCTCTCCTTTACACTGAATCAAGTTTGCATTTCATTCTAGTTACAAACCCATCTAGACAACAAGCTTCTTTTAATATAAATAGGCCCGAACAAATGTAGTTAACCTGCATGTGCCCAAAACATTGTATTTTAGTGGGCGAACGAAGGATGTTTCCTACGACCGATTAATGTGCCCATGAACATGAAAGTTGCCATTTTTAACTGTACAACAGTAAAGAAAAGCACATAGAGCAGCATGCAAGTAATAATAATAATAGGAACACAGGACAACTACTTACTTTTTAGAAGGACTCTCTTGATTCTTCTGTACTGATCGTGCTCCCTTAATTTCAGGTCTGACCAGCGTTTCCTCAGTTGAACCTTGGATCGCCGTACCCCAAAATTCTTCGGCAGACTCTTCACAACTTTAGTCATGATCTTAGCCTTTCTCACATTTGGATTTAGGTACAGTCCATACTTCCCGTCATAGTCGGCCCTCTTCAAGATGTCCACCATCCCCACCATCTCTACAAAGGACATATTTGAGGCCTTAAATCTCCTCCGGGATCGGGACGTTCGTGGCTCCGGGCTTTCACTGTCCTCGTTGCTGAGATTATCATGCACCTGCTGTGTCTCCGCCATGTGCTCTCTCTCCCCACTGCGCCGAAAGACAAGGGGCTGGAAATAGACTAGAAAGAACATCAGGGGCGGGTAGAGTTTCACGCATGTGCAGTGTATGTAAAGCGTAACACGCATGCGTCGTACGTACGATCTGTGAGCGGAGGACGAAGTAACAGAAGCGACAATCGTTCTAACGAAGGTACAATTTTACCTTGGTGCATCACTGGCCCTATACTACTTATAGATTGAGGCCTATATTGGGTCAAGATTAGGAGAGTTTAACCTGACATTAGGGTTTGTCTTGTGTTGTGTCTTGCAGAGAAAATGGATGGGTTCAAAGACCACAGCTTTCTCCCAATCTTCATAGACAAGTACAGGGAGCTGCCCTGTCTGTGGCAGGTGAAACATCCACAATATAATAACAAAATAAAGAGGCAGGCAGCGATGGAGAAACTGCTGGAGTTGGTGAAGCCGCACGTCCCCACGGCAAACATCCCCTATTTAAAAATAAAAATTGGTGGCCTTAGGAGCACATATCTTAGGGAGCGCAAGAAGGTCCAGGCTTCCATGAGATCAGGAGCAGCATCAGATGACATGTATGTACCCAGGCTGTGGTACTATGAGAGACTGAATTTTCTGTCAGACCAGACTGAAGTCAGGCCATCACTCTCCACTCTTCCTTCCACCCTTCCTTCCACGCTTCCTTCCACCTCAGCTGAGGCTTCCGACATCCAACCTGGGCCTTCCAGACAGGAAGAAGTGGAGGAGCCCGGCTTGAGTCAGGTATAGCATTGTTCAACATATTTCTTGTCAAATAATTAATGATGTTAACTAGATGTTATTATTGATCACTAATTGCTGATTTAATAAAGTGTTTTACATATAAATAGACAGTAGTGGCCAAAAATGATTGTGACAAGAATGAAAAATGCTGGGGTCAGAATGATAGTCTTTTCTATTTGTTAACATTCAATTTGCAAAAGTCATGAGCTAAAAATTGAGTGTGATTGATGACCAAAATACTAAAACTATGTCCCTTTTTCATACACCGGAAAGCCTCAGCCAGGAGGAGGGCGTGGAATGTGGCAGCCAAAAGGAGGCTGTGGAATGTGGCAGCCAGTAGGAGGCTGTGGAATGTGGCAGCCAGGAGGTGGCAGGAGTTAGTGGCAGCCAGGAGGTGGCCGGGCCCAGTAGCCTGACAGAATCACAGGTCCTTCCCCTCCGCCTTCCACCAAAAAGGCCCAGGAAGGGGAGGAAAGTGGAGGATTCAGCACTCAGGCTGATTGGGGAGGCTTCTGCTGTCCTCAGAACCACCCCCACTCTTCAAGAGGCCTTTGCCTGCATGGCTGCATGCAAACTGCAGGAAATGAAGGAGGGCCAATGCCTCTTGTGTGAGGAAATCATGTACCTCACACTAAATAGGGGTTTGAGGGGCGAAATCACCAACAAAACTCACCTGTGTGAGTTGGACCATCCTCCTCCACCCCCTGCCACACCTCCAACACCCCAGCCACAGCCTGGATGTAAGCCTGGAAGGAATAGTGGAAGGAAGACAAGAAAGTGATAGCCTGGGTTCAGTCTGGTCTGACAAAAGATGCAGGCTGTGGTATGACCACAGCCTGGGGACATATATGTCATCTGCTGTTGTTCCTGATCTCTTGTAGTCTGGGACCGGATTGTGCTCACTATTACTCCTTAGGCCACCAATTTTGGCTGGCAAATTATTGATGTCTGCCCTGGGGTACAAAGGCTTCGCCAATTTCAGCAGTTTCTCCAGCGTTGCCTTCCTCTTTATTTGGTTATGACCCCTAGTAAAGGGATATTTATTTTTCACAAATGCTTGCCTATGTGTTTTCCTTCAAAAAGGACAGTTTGTTTGTGAGTAGGCAGGTACATTTCAAAAATACAAAGTCAAATTAACAAGGGACACCAACACCAACCAACCTCTTTGAGGTTAAAAAATGCAAGATAATAATGGTGTTGTGGTAACTTGACACACAAAACCCACCAAAAGAATTAGGGGGATCACCAAAAAAATTAAATAAATAAAACAGGATATCTTGATTAAAAAAAACAATTAAAAAAAATTCACAATAGAAAACCAAAAAAAAAAATTCTGGAGATCTGACGAAAATAAGAAAAATTATATTCATGAAATCATGAGAAATAATAAAGAAATCAGTTTGTGAGAACTCTGTGTGAATATGAGCAGCAAAACAACTTCATTCTTCTAGCATTATAAAGAAGAAGAGAATGCGCTGCATTAAAAGATTTTTAAATTTGCAGCGTGACGAATGTGCTAGCTCCATTATGAACGGTAGTTTTACCAGACCGAGCGCTTCCATCTCATAATTTATTCTGAGCATGCGTGGCACTTTGTACGTTGGAATTGTGTACACACGATCGGAAGTTGCGCAAACGGATTTTGTTGTCTGAAAATTTGAGAACCCGATCTCAAATATTGTGCGACTGAAATTCCGATGGAAACTGTCCGATGGAGCCTATACACGGTCGGAATTTCCGACAACAAGCTCTGATCGCACATTTCATGACGGAAAGTCTGACCGTGTGTACGTTATTCTGTGCACAGTTCTGTGGACTGTTCTGCATGCGCATTTCTTTGAGCATGGGCATGAGCTTGGTTTTCCTGATAGGCCATATCCCTGTTGGGAATGGGAAGATTTCTTATTACTGCCTGTCCAGATGATGGAAATGGGATAATGTCCCCAAAGCTAGGGGCATATGCATGCTTGGCCATAGAGGCTTTGGCACAGTGTGGTGGAAAGGATTGCTTCATATTCTTTACAAGGTTCTAAAATCAGTGCTGATCCAACTGGTAGAAATGTACAGCAGACAAGAGGAGTTGAGACCATGGTGCAGTTCAGCGTGTAAAAAGCTGGGCACCTGTGCAAGGCATTGTACCAAAAACTGCAAATCAGTCTCTAGAGGGACATACTAAAACATTTAATGTGAAAATGGCTTAATGTAGCTTAATGTGTAATAAAGTGCCTAAACCTCAATCAATTGCCCTGAAATTTTGTACAGCCTAAGTTTTTACATTTCCAAACCTATCCAAGAAGTTTCATGCGATTCGGTGTTCCACAAGGCAAACTAGGGGCAAGTAAGCTTGATTTTTGGGGAGCTTAATGTGGCTTAACGTACAAAAAAGACCTTAAATGTTAACCAATTTCCCCCAAACTTCACACAATAGAAGACTCTATCCATGCCAACATATTCTGAAAATTTCAGCTCATTTAGTAAATCACACCAAAAGTTATTCACATTAAGCTATATTTTACAATGCTAAAACGATTAATGTAAAGAGCTTAACGTACCATAATGTGCCTTAACCTCAATCAATTGTCTTGAAACTTTGCACAGCCTAAGTTCTCAACTTCCCAAACTTATCCAAGAAGTTTCATGCGATTCGGTGTACCACAAGGCAAGCTGAGGACATTAAGCTTGTTTTTTGGAGCGCTTAATGTGGCTTAACGTACAAAAAAGACCTTAAATGTTAACCAATTTCCCCCAAACTTCACAAAATAAAAGATTTTATCCATGCCAACATATTCTGAAAATTTCGGCTCATTTGGTTAATCACAACAAAAGTTATTCACATTAAGCTATATTTTACAATGCTAAAACATTTAATGTGAAAATGGCTTAATGTAGTTTAACGTGTAATAAAGTGCCTAAACCTCAATCAATTGCCCTGAAACTTTGCACAGCCTAAGATCTCAACTTCCCAAACCTATCCAAGAAGTTTCATGCGATTTGATTTTCCACAAGGCAAACTAGGGACATTAAGCTTGTTTTTTGGGAGCTTGATGTGGCTTAATGTACAAAAAAGACCTTAAATGTTAACCAATCTCCCCCAAACTTCACATAATAGAAGACTCTATCCATGCCAACATATTCTGAAAATTGCAACTCATTTGGTTAATCACAACAAAAGTTATTCACATTAAGCTATATTTTACAATGCTAAAACATTTAATGTGAAAATGGCTTAAAGTGGAGTTCCACCCATTTTACACAGTTCCTCACTCTGGTATCCCCTGTAAAAATCCTTTTCACCATGGAAATTCTTTTTTTTTTAAAAGGAAATACCTTAATTATCTTTTTTTCTCTGGCATTTCCGGTGTCAGGTCACCTTGAGGCTAGGTGACAGATGCACACCGTTGGGATCAGGAGTGCACCGCAAGGTAGTGGACCCTATGGCTGACTGCTGCAGATGGGAGTCCGGATGTAAGGAAGGCAGGGCCGCTGGAACACCAACATAGATCCCACCGGGGTTAGAGCGTAGGATTCCCTGGGGCGCGGAGTCTAAGAGCCAGCAGGTGTTCACCAGAGCCTCTAGTGGTGAGGATGGACTGGGCTGCAACTGGCTCCAGGTCGCGACCCCCAGGGTCCCCAAGCTCACACCCACAGTAGGCAACAGGAGGATAGGGATAGTAAAGGAATAAGCCAAGGTCAGGGCCACAAGCAGACAAGGATAACAGAGTACACGCCAAGGTTCAGGGTCATAGGCAAACAGGGATGGTCGGGGACACGCCAAAGGTCAGGGTCACGAGCAGACAGGAATAGTAGAGAACACGCCAAGGTCGGTAACAGAAACAAACGTAGAGCACACAGAAGGCAGGAACAGGAAGCCAAACACACAAAGGTTGATCAGCAGAGCTGGCCTGCAGTGCAGAGGTTAATATAGAGTTCTCTGATAGGAGCTGGGGTGGAGCCATGCTAGAGGAGAGTTAATAAAAGCAGTCAGGTGAGAGACAGTTGGTCTTTAGAGATGAACACATGGAGACAGGTAAGCTGACAAACAAACTCTATTGCATAACCATGACAGTACCCCCCTCTTACGAGGCCTCCCCCTTCCCCACCTGGGACCAGGTTTAGAGGGGAACTTCAAATGAAACTTCCTCAACAGACGAGGTGCAAAGACCTCAGAAGCCTTGATCCACGACCTCTCCTCAGGACCAAACCCCTTGCAATGCACGAGGTACTGGAGAATGCCTCTACAGAGTCGGGAATTCAAAATTTGGCTAACCTCGTACTCCTGATTATCCTCAGAGACCGGCGCTGCAGTAGAGAGAGGACGAGTGAACTTATTGAGGACTAAAGGCTTCAGAAGGGCAACATGGAAGGAGTTAGAGATTTTGAGGCTTTTGGGAATCTGAAGCTTGAAACAAACCGGATTCAGTTTAGAAGTTATGGTGTATGGACCAATGAATCTTGGGGCAAATTTGAGAGAAGGAACCCGGAGTTTGATGTTCCTGGTGGAGAGCCAGACTTTGTCTCCTGGCTGAAGAGAAGGCGGCTTACTCCTGAGACGGTCAGCAAAACTCTTGAATTTGTTGGCAGCTTTCTGGAGGGAATCATGAACGTCAGCCCACATGGAATTGAATGATTCCTGAACAGTAGCCAAGGCTGGAATGTCGGAAGAACAGGTCATAGGAAGAGGGAGTTGAGGATGTCTTCCATAAACAGTGATAAAGGGTGTTTTCTGAGAACTGACGTTGACATGATTATTGTGGGAGAACTCTGCCCACGGGAGTAGTGATGCCCAATCATCGTGATGAGCCAAGACCAAGGTATGGAGAAAGACCTCCAACTCCTGATTAACCCTCTCAGTCTGGCCATTGGATTGGGGATGGTAAGAAGAGGTAAAATCCAAGGTAATGTTGAGGGATTTGCAAAAGGCTCTCCAAAAACGGGACGTAAACTGAACACCCCTGTAACGACATGGGAAGGAACACCATGAAGGCGGAAAATCTCTCGTACAAAAATGGGAACCAAGGCAGAGGCAGAAGGGAGACCAGGAAGAGGAACAAAATGAGCCATCTTGGAGAACCGATTGATTACCACCCAAATGGCTGTATTATTCTCCGACAGTGGAAGATCAGTGATAAAATCCATGGCGATGTGAGACCAGGGCTCCTTAGGAATGGGCAAGGGCATGAGAAAACCAGCAGGGGCTTGTGTGGAAGATTTAGACTGAGCACAGACATGACAAGCCTTAACGTAATCTTTAACATCCGAGCGGAGGTTAGGCCACCAGTAGAGACGACTGATGAGCAGGAAGGATCAGAGGAACCCAGCATGACCTGCCACCTTGGAATCATGTCCCCAATGAAGGATCTTAGCTCTTAGCTCCGTGGGAACAAAGGTCTTGCCAGGAGGAATTTTTAATTCCAGGGTGGTAGAATGGGCAACAATGCATGAGGTCGGAATGATCGGCTCAGGATCAGGGGTGCACTCCTCGTCCAAAGTGTCAAATGACCTAGAGAGCGCATCAGCCTGACCGTTGCAGGAACCAGGTTTTTACATAATCGTGAATTTAAAACGAGAAAAGAAGAGACTCCACCTGGCCTGTCTGGGGTTCAGACGTTTATCATTCTGTAGATATTGTAGATTCTTGTGATTAGTAAAGATCGTAATGGAGTGAGGGGAACCCTCCAAGAGATGACTCCACTCTTCCAACGCCAATTTAATTGCGAGAAGTTCCCGATCACCAATGGCATCGTTTCGCTCTGCCTGAGAAAATTTTTTGGAGAAGAACGCACATGGTTGACGTCTCTTCTCAAAGAACTGAAGAAGCAAAGCTCCCACCCCCATCGAAGAAGCGTCTACTTCAATAAAAAATGGGTCCCTAGGATTTAGTCTCCTCAAGAGAGGTCCAGAAACAAAGGCCTGTTTCAGATCGTGAAACGCAGAGACAGCCTCGGAAAGGCCAGTCTTTGGCATTCGCACCCTTCTTGGTTAAAGCGATAATAGGCGCGGTAATGGAATAGTAATTCCTTATGAACTGCCTATAATAATTTGTGAAGCCAAGAAAGAGCTGTGTGGCCTTGAGGCTAGCAGGAAGGGGCCAGTTGGTAATGGCCGAGACCTTTCCTTGAGAAGACAGGACGAGAAACACGAAGGACCCCAAGCCAGGATCTGCCCAGAGACCCAGTCCACATGTGGTGAGTGGAGTTGTAGCCAAGGAAGGCCCAATACAATGGGGGTAGAGGCCTTGGGTAGAATGAGGAAGGAAATCCACTCCTGGTGGAGTATCCCTACCGACATCCTAATAGGTAGCGTCTGGAAATGTATAGGGCCCCCTGGGAGCACAGTGCCATCAATTGCCGAGACTACCAGTGGTGTAGCGAGAGGAGAAAGGGTAAGCTTCATAGAAGAAGCAGTTCTCCAGTCCATAAAATTTCCGGCAGCCCCGGAGTCCAGATATGCTAGGACTCATTGGGGAGAAGGGACTACATGGAGGAACACCGGAAGAAGAAGACGAGAAGGTGATGTTTCTGGGTCCAATACTCCACCTTCCAAATGTATTAGACCCGAGCGTTTCCTGGACGAAGCGAGCAGGAGTCACGAAAATGACCCTTGCCCCCACAATAAAGACACAAGTCCAGAGTTCTGCGTCTAGCACGTTCTTCGGGGGTTAGTCTGGTCCGGCCCAGCTGCATAGGTTCCTCAACAGGCAGAGGATGCTCCACAGAGCAACGGGGGAAGAGTTCTGGCTGACTAAGACCTAGGGGGTGCTGGCGTCTTTTTTCTAGGGACCTCTCCTGGAAACTAATGTCAATCTGATTGCACAAGGAAATTACATCGTCCAGACCGGCGGGGATGGCTCTTCCTGCTAATTCGTCCTTCACTCGGTCAGAGAGGCCATGCAAAAAGGTTGCGACCAGGGCCTCATTGTTCCAGCTTAATTCAGCTGTGAGGATACGGAACTGAAGCACATATTGTCCCACTGAACAAAATTCTTTGCGAAGGCGTAAAAGTGCACTAGCCGCTGAAGAAACCCGAGCTGGCTCCTCGAAGATATTACGAAAAAGCTTCAATAAGTCGGACAGGCTGGAAACCACCGGGTCATTCTTCTCCCACAGGGGGGCAGCCCAAGCTAAAGCTTCACCAGAAAGCAGGGAAATGATATAGGCTACCTTAGCCCGATCAGACAGAAAGTTTTGAGGCTGGAGCTCAAAATGAATGGTGCATTGGCTGAGGAAGCCCCTGCAGGCCTTGGAGTCCCCAGAGAAACGAGACGGAGCTGGCAGTAAATATGAATGTGTGGCTGCGACTGGTGCGATAGGTGCAGCTGCTGATTGTATTTGAGGCTGCAGGTTCAGGTTTCCCAAGGAGGCCTGGAGCTGCTCGAAGCGGGAAGCCAGATCCTTAAGGAATAGCATCACCTGAGTCTGATTAGATTCCTGGGTCTCGAGTCTGCAAACTATGCCCTGCAATGGATCGGCTGCAGGAAGCGGCACGTCAGCCGGGTCCATGGCTGATCAATCTGTCAGGTCACCTTGAGGCTAGGGGACAGATGCACACCATTGGGATCAGGAGTGCACCGCAAGGTAGTGGACCCTACGGCTGACTGCTGCGGATGGGAGTCGGGTGTAAGGAAGGCAGGGCCGCTGGAACACCAACACGGATCCCACCGGGGTTAGAGCGTAGGATTCCCTGGGGCGCGGAGTCTAAGAGCCAGCAGGTGTTCACCAGAGCCTCTAGTGGTGAGGATGGACTGGGCTGCAACTGGCTCCAGGTCGCGACCCCCAGGGTCCCCCAGCTCACACCCACAGTAGGCAACAGGAGGATAGGGATAGTAAAGGAATAAGCCAAGGTCAGGGCCACAAGCAGACAAGGACAACAGAGTACACGCCAAGGTTCAGGGTCACAGGCAAACAGGGATGGTCGGGGACACGCCAAAGGTCAGGGTCATGAGCAGACAGGAATAGTAGAGAACACGCCAAGGTCGGTAACAGAAACAAACTTAGAGCACATGGCAGGCAGGAACAGGAAGCCAAACACACAAAGGTTGATCAGCAGGGCTGCAGTGCAGAGGTTAATATAGAGTTCTCTGATAGGAGCTGGGGTGGAGCCATGCTAGAGGAGAGTTAATAAAAGCAGTCAGGTGAGAGACAGCTGGTCTTTAGAGATGAACACATGGAGACAGGTAAGCTGACAAACTCTATTGCATAACCATGACATCCGGTAATCCCCGCTGAGGCGATTACGTCACTAGGTGATTTGCAAGGGCCCCTGGGATAACAGCGTCATGTATCCCAGGAGTCCTTGTGAATCGCCTAGTGACGAAATATCACGATGATTGACGGAACGTCCACCGACGCCGCTATGGCAACATGTCAGGACTCAAGAAGAAGGAGCTCCGTACTGTGGCATTACTGCGCAGGCGCGAGATGTGGAGGTGCCTGCTACACTGATTCCCGGAAATGGATAGAAGAGGGCTTCAGATGCCCACAGTGGAGATGGACACTGCCAGCTTCCGAGATCCAGATCTTTTTATTTATGTTTGAATAGAAAAAAAGATTGCATATAAAGTGGATCAAGTTGAAGTGGAGTCTTAAAAAAAATTGAACTGGGGGACTGGAACTCTGCTTTAATGTAGCTTAATGTAGATAAACGTGTAATAAAGTGCCTATATCTCAATCAGTTGCCCTAAAACTTTGCGCAGAGTAAGATCTCAACTTTCCAAACTTATCCTATAAGTTACATGCGATTCGGTGTCCCACAAGGCAAACTAGGGACATTAAGCTTGTTTTTGGGGAGCTTAATGTGGCTTAATGTACAAAAAAGACCTTAAATGTTAACCAATTTCCCCCAAACTTCATACAATAGAAGACTCTATCCATGCCAACATACTCAGAACATTTCAGCTCATTTGTTAAATCACACCAAAAAATTATTCACATTAAGCTATATTTTACAATCCCAAAACATGTGGCTCAGTGTAAAAAGATCCTAATGTACCATAATGTGCTTAAACTTTCATAAATTGTCTTGAAACTTTGCATAACCTAAGTTTTTAACTTCCCAAACCTATCCTAGAAGAGTCATGGATTTTGGTCTCCCACAAAGAAAATGAAGGTGTTAAGCTTGTTTTTTTGGGGAGCTTAATGGAGCTTAACTTACAATAAAGTGCCTAAACCTTAATCAATTGCCTTGAAACTTTGCACATCCCAAGCTTTCAGCTTCCCCAAACCTATCCTAGATGTTTCATGGATTTTTGTTTTCCACAAAACAAGTGAATGACATTAAGCTTGTGAAGCCCCTACCACCTTTTGTGTAGTGGCTCTAGTGTGGGACAGCACAATGGGGGAATATTATGTGTGTGTGTGTGCTCACCAGCCATTCACTAGGGGTTTCTTGGCCAGTGGTGCATGCTGGGGAAGTGCATATATACTTAGGACAATTGCCATATGCTCAGGCTTCATACAGCCTACATCCAGGCTTGTCCTGGAGATGGGAATGCTCAAGTGTGGGAAAGGTTTGACTAGGACTCAAGCCTAGAAGAGGCCTCACATGCTGATTGAGGAGGAGAACCAGAGATGCTGGATGGCTACTGAAGGTATCTGTTACTGGAAGGGACCTAAGGAGGAAGTCTGGTGTCCCTCCTACTGAAGATCTTATGTCTATTCTCTATTCAGCTGTTTCTCTAATACCCAGTGCCAGCCTGTGCTCCTATTGATTCTGCACTGTGGAATACTGAAAGGGACTGGTGAGTCTGGATTTATGATCTAATCTAGTTTTGCCATGGATGTTCTCAGCCCCATGCCTTCTGTCAGTTATTGAGTTCTCCAATGAAGCAATTAAAAATGTACTTAAAATGACTGGCGCCAAACCTTTCTTTGATCGCACAGCCCTTCACTGGTCTAGGATCTAGGGATGAGCCGAACACCCCCCCCCACCCACCCCCCCACCCCCCCGGTTCGGTTCGCACCAGAACCTGAGAAGGGACCGAGAATTCAAACGAAAATTAGAACCCCATTGACGTCTATGGGACTCGAACGTTCGAAATCAAAAGTGCTCATTGTAAAGGCTAATTTGCATGGTATTGTCCTAAAAAGGGTTTGGGGACCCGGGCCCTGCCCCAGGGGACATATATCAATGCAAAAAAAGTTTTAAAAATGGACGTTTTTTCGGGAGCAGTGATTTTAATGATGCTTAAAGAAAAAAAAAGTGAAATATTCCTTTAAAAATCGTACCTGGGGGGTGTCTATAGTATGCCTGTAAAGTGGCGCGTGTTTCCCGTGCTTAGAACAGTCCCTGCACACAATGACATTTTTAAAGGATTAAAAGTCATTTAAAACTGCTTGCGGCTTTAATGTAATGTCGGGTCCTGGCAATATGGATAAAAATCAGTGAGACAAACGGCATGGGTACCCCCCAGTCCATTACCAGGCCCTTTGGGTTTTGTATGGATATTAAGGGGAACCCCGCACCCAAATTAAAAAAAGGAAAGGTGTGGAGCCCCCAGGCCCTATATACTATGAACAGCATTATACAGACGGTGCAATCAAGACAGGGACTGTAGGCTTGTTGTTAAGTAGAATCTGTTTGTAATTTTGAACTGGTACTTTTTTAACGTGCTTAGCGCCAGCCAAAAAATCTATTTTAAGCTTTTTGGAAAACATAGGAAAGGGTTATCACCCCTGTGACATTTGTTTTGCTGTCTGTGCTCCTCTTCAGAAGATTTCACCTCACTTTCTGTCCCAATGACAAATGTTTTTTGAAAATTTAGGGTTTTTAGTGAAACAAGGATTGGTGATAATGCATCAGTGGAAAGGAGAATGTTTTTCCCATATTAACTCTTACGGGAGAGAATTTTCCTTCCTAGGGGTAGATTTCATCTCACTTCCTGTTGTCTCCTTCCGTTTGCAAGTAGGAGTCGTTTGTAAGTTGGATATTTGAAAGTAGGGGCCTGCCCTATATACTCTGCAGAAATTTGGGGCTTAGGTGTTGGTGTTGGCAAAATACTGTAAGCCCGCACAGGGCCCTGCTGTGAAATATTAGATCAAGAATTGTAATTACATGCCCCTGTTGAACAGGGGCAGAACAATTGGGCCTTTGGTGATGGTGGTGGTGCTGGTGCCACAACACTGTAAGTCCTCACAGTTACTCTTGGTGGGTGCTGGAACGGGCCCTGCTGTGAAATATTAGATCACGAATTGTAATTACATGCACCTGTTGAACAGGGGCAGAAAAATTGGGCCTTTGGTGGTGGTGGTGCTGGTGCCACAACACTATAATTCCTCACAGTTACTCTTGGTGTGTGCAGAAACGGGCCCTGCTGTGAAATATTAGATCAAGAATTCTAATTACATGTCCCTGTTGAACAGGGGCTGAAAAATTGGGCCTTAGGCACTGGTGCCACAACACTACAACCCCTCACAGATACTCTAGTTGGAGCGCAGGAACAAGCCCTGCTGCAAAGAATTGCATCAAAAATTGTAATTACACGCCCCAGTTAAACAGGGGCTGAAAAATTGGGCCTTAGGCACTGGTGCTGGTGCCACAACACTGCAACCCCTCACAGATACTCTAGTTGGAGCACAGGAATGAGCCCTGCTGCAAAGTATTGCATCACAAATTGTAATTGTTAAACAGGGGCTGAAAAATTGAGCCTTAGCCACTGGTGGCAGTGCCCAGAACCAAAAATGTTCTTACAAGCTAACAGCATGATCATTGAGGAGCAAGAGGATAATTACTCAGCATAACAGGATAGTCACTCAGCATCAGCATAGGCAGTCTTGAAGGGATCTGACTTTTTAAAAAAAAATATTTGGTTACATCAGCATCAGGTGTTTTGTAGCTGGTGGTGATCCAAGACTAATTCATTTTTATGAAGGTCAGTCGATCGACCGAGTCTGTGGACAGACGCACCCTGTGATCGGTTACAAAGCCTCCAGCAGCACTGAATATGCATTTCGAAAGAACACTGGTAGCAGGACAGGCCAGTAGCTCAATTGCATACTGTGCAAGCTCTGGCCAGTGATCCATCCTCAAGACCCAGTAACCCAGAGGATTTTCGGTGACAAAGGTGTCCACGTCAGATCTTGCCCCTAGGTATTCCTGCACCATGTAAAACAGACGCTGGCGATGGTTGCTGGAACCGATCATACCTTGGGGCTGCGGACCAAAAAATTGTCTGAACGCATCGGTCAGACGGCCACCTTCTCCACCGCTCCTTCTTTGACTGACCGAAGCCTCAGCAACACGTTTTCCAGGAACAGGAATTTGTAACCTCCCAGTCTCTGGGAACGCATTGCATAGACCTTTCTGCAAGGCCTCCCAAAGATGTTTCATCCTCTGCTCCCTCTGCGACGGAAAGATAAGGTCCGCAACCTTACCCTTGTAACGTGGATCAAGGAGGGTTGCCAGCCAGTATTGATCCCTCTCCTTGATACCACAAATACGAGGATCCTTCCGCAGGCTTTTCAGGATCAGGGAGGCCATGCAGCGTAGGTTTGCTGAGGCATTCGGTCCGGAGTCCTCTGGGTCACTAAGGATGACATGATCCGCAGCCACCTCCTCCCAGCCACGTACAAGTCCATGGGTTTCTTGGGACTGTAAATGATCCCTTAAAGACTGCTGCTGATGCCAGGCTCCACCTCCATGCTGACACAATCCTCCTCCTCCTCCTTGTCCTCTTCCTGTGTGATCGGCGGGCACGCAGGAACATTGTCTGGATAAAGGGGGCCTTGAGAGCTAAGGAAGTCCTCCTCTTCCTGCCTCTGTTCTGCCTCAAGTGCCCTGTCCATTATTCCACGCAGCGTGTGCTCCAACAGGTGGACAAGGGGGACAGTGTCACTGATGCATGCACTGTCACTGTTCACCATCCTCATGGCCTCCTCAAATGGTGACAGGACAGTGCATGCATCCCTGACCATGGCCCACTGGCGTGGGAAAAAAAAACAAGCTCGTCTGACCCTGTACTGGTGCCATAGTAGCACAGGTACTCATTGATGGACCTCTGCTTCGTGTGCAGCCGCTGCAGCATGGCCAACGTTGAGTTCCACCTGGTGGGCATGTCACAGATTAGGTGGTTCTTGGGCAGGTTAAATTCCTTTTGGAAGTCTGCCAGCCAAGCACTGGCATTATATGACCGGCGGAAATGCACACAGACTTTCCTGGCCTGCCTCAGGACATCCTGTAAGCCCGGGTACCTGCCCAAGATCCGCTGCACCACCAAGTTAAGGACGTGAGCCAAACAGGCACATGGGTCAGTTGTCCCTGTTGGAGGGCGGAGAGGAGGTTGGTGGCATTGTCGCAAACCACCATTCCTGCCTTAAGTTGGCATGGCGTCAACCACCTCTGAACCTGCCCCTGCAGAGCTGACATAATCTCTGCCCCAGTGTGGCTCCTGTCCCCCAAGCACACCAGCTCAAGCACCGCATTGCACCTTTTGGCCTGTGTACTTGCGTAGCCCCTTGAACGCTTATGGAGCACCGCTGATTCCAAGGACAAAGCACAGGAAGAGGCCATGGAGGAAGAAGAAGAGGAGGGGGTGGAGGAGAGAGGTGTGTCAGAATCACCATTAGTGGCATTTTTGAGGCGTGGTGGCGGAACAACCTCCAACACTACTGCACCTTGTCCTGCATCCTTCCCAGCTGCAAGCAGAGTCACCCAATGTGCCGTGAAACTTAGGTAACGTCCCTGTCTATGTCTGCTGGACCATGAGTCAGCGGTAATATGCACCTTATTGCTGACCGCCCTGTTCAGCGAGGCCAAGATATTGCCTTCCACATGCCGGTAGAGAGCCAGAATCGCCTTCCATGAGAAAAAGTGGCGTTTGGGAACCTGCCACTGAGGAACCGCACATTCTACAAACTCACGGAAGGGGGCAGAGTCTACCAACTGAAAAGGTAGCAGTTGAAGTGCTAGCAATTTTGCCACGCTAGCATTTAACCACTGGGCATGTGGATGGCTGGGAGCGAACTTCTTTCTGCCGTGCAGCAGCTGGGGCAGGGAAATTTGCTTGGTACAATCTGACATCGGTGTACCGATAGCAGATTGCCCGCAAGTACATGGCTGTAACACACCTAATTCTACACCTTCATTCCTCTCAGTGCATGTCTCAGAGAGGACTGAAGGTATAGTGGGGTTGGAGATCCCAGCTGATGAGGAGCAAGGAGAGGTTCTCTTTGTTCATTTGGTGTGGGTCTTTTAGGTACGCTTGCCAACGAACTGCATGGCAGGTCAACATATGTCTGGTCAAGCATGTGGTGCCCAAGCAGGAGATGTTTTGGCCACGCGAGATACGCTTGAGACATATGTTGCAAATAGTAGCGGTGCGATCTGATGCACTCGTCTCAAAAAAGGCCGACACCAAAGAACTTTTGGAATAACGCGCAGAGACAGCAGCGCCCTGCACATGCGGAGCTCTGCGGTGTGATGCAGTCAGTGTGTTGCCCTTAGGCTGGCCCCTGGAGGGCATCCTGCCTCGTTGGTGATGTGCCTCCTTCTCCTCTCTCCTATCAGGCACCCACGTGGAGTCAGTGACCTCATCATCCCCTCCCTCCTCATCACTGGAGCAAACCTGGCAGTGTGCTGCAGCAGAGGGAACATGACTGCCAGATTGCTGTCCTTCTTGGGCACCCCCTCTCTCTGGGCTCATGTTACTGCCTTCCTCTAGCTGAGTACGTTCATCGGACCCTTCAAAACGTTGGGCATCCTCCTGGAGCATGTACCCAACACTGTGGTCAAACAGTTCGAGGGACTCCTCAGAAGGACATGGTGGGGCTAGGGAAGGAGTCACTGATGCCATTGAGCCGAGGGAAGAGGCCACGTTGGCAGCTGCTTTGCCAGACAAAGTACCCTGAGCCTGGGTGAGAGAGGATGAGGAGGATGAGGACGGCTTGGTCATCCACTCGACCAAGTCTTCCGCATGTTGTGGCTCAACATGGCCAGCTGCCGAAAAAAAGGCCAAGCGTGTCCCAAGGCCACGTGCTGATGAGGATGCACCGTGTCCACGACCAGCACTGTTGCCTCTAGACAAAGAGCCTGCTTGCCCTCTTTTATTGGCTTGTGACTGCCTGCCTCTCCTTGTTGGCCTTCCAGACATACTATTGGCCTGCAGTGAGTTACACAAAACTGGGATGTATATATATACGTATATATATATACTGATTATACTGCAGCTAGTATTATTAGTATGATAACACCTGCACTTGTCTTCAGGAGCTCTACTGTAGGTGCAACTGTGCAGGGTACACAGTACAGTAGCTGGAAATACTTCAATGAGCCTACACAAGCACCTGGCTGCAGGTAGCTATACTGTAGGTGAGACTGTGCAGGGTACACAGTACAGTAGCTAGAAATACTTCAATGAGCCTACACAAGCACCTGGCTTCAGGTAGCTCTACTGTAGGTGAGACTGTGCAGGGTACACAGTACAGTAGCTAGAAATACTTCAATGAGCCTACACAAGCACCTGGCTGCAGGTAGCTATACTGTAGGCGAGACTGTGCAGGGTACACAGTACAGTAGCTAGAAATACTTCAATGAGCCTACACAAGCACCTGGCTTCAGGTAGCTCTACTGTAGGTGAGACTGTGCAGGGTACACAGTACAGTAGCTGGAAATACTTCAATAAGCCTACACAAGCACCTGGCTGCAGGTAGCTATACTGTAGGTCAGACTGTGCAGGGTACACAGTAAAGTAACTGGAAATACTTCAATGAGCCTACACAAACACCTGGCTGCAGGTAGCTATACTGTAGGTGAGACTGTGCAGGGTACACAGTACAGTAGCTGGAAATACGTCAATGAGCCTACACAAGCACCTGGCTTCAGGTAGCATTACTGTAGGTGAGACTGTGCAGGGTACAAAGTACAGTAGCTCAAAATACTTCAATGAGCCTACACAAGCACCTGGCTGCAGGTAGCTATACTGTAGGTGAGACTGTGCAGGGTACACAGTACAGTAGCTGGAAATACTTCAATGAGCCTACACAAGCACCTGGCTGCAGGTAGCTATACTGTAGGTCAGACTGTGCAGGGTACACAGTACAGTAGCTGGAAATACTTCAATGAGCCTACACAAGCACCTGGCTGCAGGTAGCTATACTGTAGGTGAGACTGCAGGGTACACAGTACAGTAGCTGGAAATACTTCAATGAGCCTACACAAGCACCTGGCTGCAGGTAGCTATACTGTGGGTGAGACTGTACAGGGTTCACAGCACAGTAGCTGGAAATACTTCAATGAGCCTACACAAGCACCTGGCTGCAGGTAGCTATACTGTAGCTGAGACTGTGCAGGGTACACAGTACAGTAGCTGGAAATACTTCAGTGAGCCTACACAAGCACCTGGCTGCAGGTAGCTATACTGTAGGTGAGACTGTACAGGGTTCACAGTACAGTAGATGGAAATACTTCAATGAGCCTACACAAGCACCTGGCTGCAGGTAGCTATACTGTAGGTGAGACTGTGTAGGGTACACAGCACAGTAACTAGAAATACTTCAAAGAGTCTACACAAGCACCTGGCTGCAGGTAGCTATACTGTAGGTGAGACTGTGCAGGGTACACAGTACAGTAGCTGGAAATACTTCAATAAGCCTACACAAGCACCTGGCTGCAGGTAGCTATACTGTAGGTGAGACTGAGCAGGGTACACAGTACAGTAGCTGGAAATACTTCAATGAGCTATACTGTAGGTGAGACAGTGCAGGGTACACAGTACAGTATCTGGAAATACCTCAATACTTCAGGTAGCTATACTGTAGGTGACACTGTGCAGGGTACACAGTACAGTAGCTGGAAATACTTCAATAAGCCTACACAAGCACCTGCAGCCAGGTGCTACACAAGCACCTGGCTGCAGGTTGCTATACTGTAGGTGAGACTGTGCAGGGTACACAGTACAGTAGCTGGAAATACTTCAATGAGCCTACACAAGCACCTGGCTGCAGGTAGCTATACTGTAGGTGAGACTGTGCAGGGTACACAGGACAGTAGCTGGAAATACTTCCATGAGCCTACACAAGCACCTGGCTGCAGGTAGCTATACTGTAGGTGAGAATGTACAGGGTTCACAGTACAGTAGCTGGAAATACTTCAATGAGCCTACACAAGCACCTGGCTGCAGGTAGCTATACTGTAGGTGAGACTCTGCAGGGTACACAGTACAGTAGCTGGAAATACTTCAATGAGCCTACACAAGCAACTGGCTGCAGGTAGCTATACTGTAGGTGAGACTGTGCAGGGTACACAGTACAGTAGCTGGAAATACTTCAATGAGCCTACACAAGCACCTGGCTGCAGGTAGCTATACTGTAGGTGAGACATTACAGGGTACACAGTACAGTAGCTGGAAATACTTTAATGAGCCTACACGACCACCTGGCTGCAGGTAGCTATACTGTAGGTGAGACTGTGCAGGGTACACAGTACAGTAGCTGGAAATACGTCAATGAGCCTACACAAGCACCTGGCTTCAGGTAGCTATACTGTAGGTGAGACTGTGCAGGGTACACAGTACAGTAGCTCGAAATACTTCAATGAGCCTACACAAGCACCTGGCTGCAGGTAGCTATACTGTAGGTGAGACTGTGCAGGGTACACAGTACAGTAGCTGGAAATACTTCAATGAGCCTACACAAGCACCTGGCTGCAGGTAGCTATACTGTAGGTCAGACTGTGCAGGGTACACAGTACAGTAGCTGGAAATACTTCAATGAGCCTACACAAGCACCTGGCTGCAGGTAACTATACTGTAGGTGAGACTGTGCAGGGTACACAGTACAGTAGCTGGAAATACTTCAATGAGCTATACTGTAGGTGAGACAGTGCAGGGTACACAGTACAGTAGCTGGAAATACCTCAATACTTCAGGTAGCTATACTGTAGGTGACACTGTGCAGGGTACACAGTACAGTAGCTGGAAATACTTCAATAAGCCTACACAAGCACCTGCAGCCAGGTGCTACACAAGCACCTGGCTGCAGCTTGCTATACTGTAGGTGAGACTGTGCAGGGTACACAGTACAGTAGCTGGAAATACTTCAATGAGCCTACACAAGCACCTGGCTGCAGGTAGCTATACTGTAGGTGAGACTGTGCAGGGTACACAGGACAGTAGCTGGAAATACTTCCATGAGCCTACACAAGCACCTGGCTGCAGGTAGCTATACTGTAGGTGAGAATGTACAGGGTTCACAGTACAGTAGCTGGAAATACTTCAATGAGCCTACACAAGCACCTGGCTGCAGGTAGCTATACTGTAGGTGAGACTCTGCAGGGTACACAGTACAGTAGCTGGAAATACTTCAATGAGCCTACACAAGCAACTGGCTGCAGGTAGCTATACTGTAGGTGAGACTGTGCAGGGTACACAGTACAGTAGCTGGAAATACTTCAATGAGCCTACACAAGCACCTGGCTGCAGGTAGCTATACTGTAGGTGAGACATTACAGGGTACACAGTACAGTAGCTGGAAATACTTTAATGAGCCTACACGACCACCTGGCTGCAGGTAGCTATACTGTAGGTGAGACTGTGCAGGGTACACAGTACAGTAGCTGGAAATACGTCAATGAGCCTACACAAGCACCTGGCTTCAGGTAGCTATACTGTAGGTGAGACTGTGCAGGGTACACAGTACAGTAGCTCGAAATACTTCAATGAGCCTACACAAGCACCTGGCTGCAGGTAGCTATACTGTAGGTGAGACTGTGCAGGGTACACAGTACAGTAGCTGGAAATACTTCAATGAGCCTACACAAGCACCTGGCTGCAGGTAGCTATACTGTAGGTCAGACTGTGCAGGGTACACAGTACAGTAGCTGGAAATACTTCAATGAGCCTACACAAGCACCTGGCTGCAGGTAGCTATACTGTAGCAGAGACTGTGCAGGGTACACAGTACAGTAGCTGGAAATACTTCAATGAGCCTACACAAGCACCTGGCTGCAGGTAGCTATATTGTAGGTGAGACTGTACAGGGTTCACAGTACAGTAGCTGGAAATACTTCAATGAGCCTACACAAGCACCTGGCTGCAGGTAGCTATACTGTAGGTGAGACTGTGTAGGGTACACAGTACAGTAACTAGAAATACTTCAAAGAGTCTACACAAGCACCTGGCTGCAGGTAGCTATACTGTAGGTGAGACTGTGCAGGGTACACAGTACAGTAGCTGGAAATACTTCAATAAGCCTACACAAGCACCTGGCTGCAGGTAGCTATACTGTAGGTGAGACTGTGCAGGGTACACAGTACAGTAGCTGGAAATACTTCAATGAGCTATACTGTAGGTGAGACAGTGCAGGGTACACAGTACAGTAGCTGGAAATACCTCAATACTTCAGGTAGCTATACTGTAGGTGAGACTGTGCAGGGTACACAGTACAGTAGCTGGAAATACTTCAATAAGCCTACACAAGCACCTGGCTGCAGGTAGCTATACTGTAGGTCAGACTGTGCAGGGTACACAGTACAGTAGCTGGAAATACTTCAGTGAGCCTACACAAGCACCTGGCTGCAGGTAGCTGTACTGTAGGTGAGGCTGTGTAGGGTACACAGTACAGTAACTATAAATACTTCAAAGAGCCTACACAAGCACCTGGCTGAAGTTAGCTATACAGTAGGTGAGACTGTGCAGGGTACACGGTACAGTAGCTGGAAATACTTCAATGAGCCTACACAAGCACCTGGCTGCAGGTTGCTATACTGTAGGTGAGACTGTGCAGGGTACACAGTACAGTAGCTGGAAATACTTCAATGAGCCTACACAAGCACCTGGCTGCAGGTAGCTATACTGTAGGTGAGACTGTGCAGGGTACGCAGGACAGTAGCTGGAAATACTTCAATGAGCCTACAAAAGCACCTGGCTGCAGGTAGCTATACTGTAGGTGAGAATGTACAGGGTACACAGTACAGTAGCTGGAAATACTTCAATGAGCCTACACAAGCACCTGGCTGCAGGTAGCTATACTGTAGGTGAGACTCTGCAGGGTACACAGTACAGTAGCTGGAAATACTTCAATGAGCCTACACAAGCACCTGGCTGCAGGTAGCTATACTGTAGGTGAGACTGTGCAGGGTACACAGTACAGTAGCTGGAAATACGTCAATGAGCCTACACAAGCACCTGGCTTCAGGTAGCTATACTGTAGGTGAGACTGTGCAGGGTACACAGTACAGTAGCTCGAAATACTTCAATGAGCCTACACAAGCACCTGGCTGCAGGTAGCTATACTGTAGGTGAGACTGTGCAGTCCGACCGTGTGTATGCTCCATCGAACATTTGCTGTCGGACTTACTGCCAACAAATGTTTGCTAGCAGGTTCTCAAATTTTCCGCGAACAAAGCTTTGTTGTCGTGTGTACACAAGTCTGTCGCACAAAACATTGCGCATGCTCAGAATCAAGCAGAAGGAGTCGCACTGGCTATTGAACTTCCTTTTTCTCGGCTCGTCGTACGTCTTGTACGTCACAGCGTTCCCACGTTCGGAATTGTTGGCCAACATTTGTGTGACCGTGTGCATGCACGACAAGTTTGAGCCAACAACCTCCAAACAAAAATCCACAGTTTTGTTGGCGGAAAGACCGATCATGTGTATGCGGCATTAGACTCCAGATGCAGTAAGCAGAAATTTTTTTAAATTGAAGTCTAGCAATACACAACAAGCACAGCGGGAAGGCAACCACACCAGGAGCACTCACAGGATGTAACAGCAATGAATAGTAGCAGAAGGCCTCAGGAGTGCCTAGAGCATCTGTCTTGAATGCGGCCTGGCTGGTTCGTACCCAAACGGGGAGGCTTCCAGGAAGGATGGCGTGTCCCTGCACTTTTCTGCTCATCTGGAACCTCTCCCTGATGCTAAGCAGCTGGCAGACGAGTGACTGGTCCCTACTCTAGCCACATGTGAAATGTGCACTCATGTGGTACCAGAAGCAGGCCGGTATAGTCATATGTCATTGGCCGTGTGAGGGTGCCAATGGGGCACACATGAGGTGCAATCCTGGGAGGACGTCATGTGACATCCTCTCAGGATAATAGGGCTCCTGCTCAGCTGTCATAGGCTGGGCGGGAGGGGGTTTAAAACTATCAAATGCTGTATTACTTGTGTAGCAGGTGCCCTGCATATCCTGCGGCCTGGCCAAGCTGACCAAGGTTCTTCTGTGAGGGAGGAGCAAATCAGAAGGACTTTAACAAGCAGCAGCTGCAAAGGATCATGGGATATATAGTCCCCTTCTAAAACGGCCCCATAGCTTTCTATGGAGACAGAACTACAATAGCCAGCCTGCTCTGGGGGAAAGGAACTAGAGACTCCATTTTGCTGATCTGAGGAGATTTCTCAGACTCTACTAGGCAGATTAAGATACTAGATCTAGGGGAGAGGTGCTATCTCCAAGGTCAGTCCACCGCTTAATTTCAGGCATCCACAGCCAGTCAGGGCTCTTAAAGGGACATTTTTTTTTTTTCCAAATGCCAAATTTTTATTTTTATTTTTTTTATTGCATTTTAGTATAAACATGAGATCTGAGGTCTTTTTGACTCCGGATCTCACATTTAAGAGGTCCTGTCATGCTTTTTTTCTATTACAAGGGATGTTTACATTCCTTGTAGTAGGAATAAAAGTGACACAATTTTTTTTTTTTAAAGAACAGTGTAAAAATAAAAAATAGAAGGTATAATAAATAAAAAAAAAATGTACACACGCCCCGTCCCGCCGAGGTCGTATGCAGAAGCAAACGCATACGTGAGCAGCGCCCGCATATGAAAACGGTGTTCAAACCACACATGTGAGGTATCACCACGATCAGTAGATCAAGAGCAATAATTCTAGCCCTAGACCTCCTCTGTAACTGAAAACATGCAACCTGTAGAATTTTTTAAACGTCCCCTATGGAGATTTTTAAGGGTAAAAGTTTGTCGCCATTCCACAAGCGGGCGCAATTTTGAAGCATGACATGTTGGGCTAACTTTACTGTTATTATTTTTTAATTCAAAAAAGTGTATTTTTTCAAAAAAAAGTGCGCTTGTAAGACCGCTGCGCAAATACGGTGTGACAGAAAGTTTTGCAACGCCCGCCATTTTATTCTCTAAGGTGTTAGAAAAAAATATATATAATGTTTGGGGATTCTAAGTCATTTTCTAGCAAAAAAAACTGTTTTTAACTTGTAAACACGAAATCCCAGAAAGAGGCTCGGTCCTTAAGTGGTTAATACAGAATTATTGTTAGTATAATCAGAAGTCTCTGTTTTGAAAATGAACTGAAAGATGGAAACCGGTAAACTTGATCAATTATTCATGCACCACAAAGCTCCCCGGGGCACGCTTACTTTTAAGTTGTCTGCTTTGTATGACGATCTTCATATATCATTCACAACCAGGAGAGGAACAGCTGGCCAGACTAATGGTTTTATTACAAGGACCTCAGGGCTATACACGGAAGCCTTGACATTTGAAAGGAACTGTTGAAATGATAACTATCTGGTTCTCAGCAACAATCTTGCAAGGAAAAAAAATATATGTACTAATGCAGGTTTCTACTCTATTAGTAATAAGGGCATCATTCAACATTGGTAAAAGGTGCACAGCTTGTTTTAATCTACAGACGTCCCTCTGTAGGCATAGGTTGTTTTTTGGTAAAGGTTTGGTAAAGGTGGACTGTGCCTCTAAGCCTGTCTAGGTATAAGCCTCCTGTAATCTGTATAACTGAGTGTTGCAGAGGAGGGGTCAGTATTCTGAGCTAGTCAGGCTCCTCTGTGCAAAAAATGAACATGAATGTTAACAGAAAGACAGAGATGACCTCATTAGTCTGCTGTTTCACTTTTATATCATCTGCTTGCTGGATTTATCTTTAAAGACCAGTAGTATAACCACTTGCCAACTGTATAACACAGATATATGGTGGCAAGGCAGCTCTTCTGTGCTGGATGATGTGCTATGTACGTGATCCGACACTACCTGTAGGGGGCTCGTGTGCGCGGGCACCGACCCGGGCTGTGATTAGACATAGCAGATACCAATCAGCGGATACTGGCCAATGGATGACCACTGGGACCTGCCGATCATCTGGAAGACACACAGGACAGAGTCCTGTCAGCGGAGAAGCTATGGATTTCATACCTCCCAACATTTTAACCACTTCAATACAGGGCACTTAGACACCTTCCTGCCCAGATCAATTTTCAGCTTTCAGCGCTGTCGCAGTTTGAATGACAATTGCGCGGTCATCCAACACTGTACCCAAACTAAATTTTTATCATTTTGTTCCCACAAATAGAGCTTTCTTTTGGTGGTATTTGATCACCTCTGCGTTTTTTATTTTTTGCGAAACAGATAAAAAAAGACTGAAAATTCAGAAAAAAATAAAAGCTTTGCATTTGTTTTTGTTAAAAAATTTTGTAAATAAGTAAGTTTTCTCTTTCACTGATGGGCACTGATAAGGCGGCAGTGATGAGGTGGCACCAATGAGCGGGCACTGACAGGCACTGACGATGGGCACTGACGATGGGCACTGATGGGCACTGGTAGGCGGCACTGATGGGTGGCACTGATATGCAGCACTGATGGGCATTGATAGGCGGCACTGATGGGCACTTTTGGGTGGCACTGGGTGGCACTGGTGGGCACTGGTGGGCACTGATGGGCACTGTTAGGTGACGCTTATAGGCACTGAAAGGCTGCACAGATGGGTTCTTATGGGTGGCACTGATGGGCACTGATAGGCGGCACTGCTGGGCACTAATAGGCGGCACTGATGGGCACTGATACGTGGCACTGATGGGCACTGATACGTGGCACTGATGGGCACTGATACGTGGCACTGATGGGCACTGATATGCGGCACTGATGGGCATCCCTGGTGGCACTGGCAGTGGTAGGCATGGGAGTGGGCACTGATTGGCAGCTGCCTGGGCATTGATTGGCAGCTGCCTTTGCACAGATCCGTATTTCCCTGGGGGTCTAGGGGGCATACCTGGTGGTCCAGTGTGGCTGGTTTCCCTGGTGGTCCTGGGCGGCTTCCCTGGTGGTCCTGGGCGGCTTCCCTGGTGGTCCTGGGTAGGATCCGAGGGGGGGCTGTGCTGATAAACAATCAGCACAGACCCCCCCTGTCAGGAGAGCAGCCGATCGGCTCTCCTCTACTCGCCTCTGTGAGACGCGAGTGAGGAAAAGCCGATCACCGGCTCTTCCTATTTACATCGTCATCAGCCGTGATTGGACACGGCTGATCGCGTGTTAAAGAGTCTCCGTCAGAGACTCTTTACCTAGATCGGTGTTGCGGGGTGTCAGACCCCGCAACAACGATCGCCGCGATGCGCGCCCCCGGGGGCGCGCAGCGGCTCAATATCCTGCGGACGTCATATGACGTCCAGTCAGGATATTGAAACCACTTTGCCGCCGTCATTCTGCTATATGGCAGGCGGCAAGTGGTTAAGATGGGAATGAGGGACACCTACTAACAAACGTATGTAGGCATAGGACACGCCCCCTGCCACACCCCCTCAAAAGAGAATTAACCAAAAAAAAAAAGTTAATTAACTACACAAGAACTTTTTTTTTACCACTATTATTCCTTTATATTGGCTTTTAAAATGAACAAATGCAGCAATTTAGAAATTGGATGAAAGGGTTAGCACTGGGAAACACTTTTTGAAAGATAAAAAGTGCATTTTATATACAACTATATGGATCAGACCAAAATGGGGGACAAATGAGGAGGAAAGAGGGACAGAGGGACTTTGTTCCAAATCAGGGACAGTCCCTCGAAATCAGGGACAGTTGGGAGCTATGTGGATTTTCTTTCCCTGCAAAGTAGGGAAAGAAAATCCATCA
Organism: Lithobates septentrionalis; assembly: GCA_037952835.1. Classification (NCBI taxonomy): domain Eukaryota; kingdom Metazoa; phylum Chordata; class Amphibia; order Anura; family Ranidae; genus Lithobates; species Lithobates septentrionalis. Next base: position 182,862 of record JBBDGP010002289.1, read on the forward strand.
GGTCCCTTAGTAAAAGCAGCACACAGTTTACACCAAAACACTGGCTAGGCACACATTTAACCCTTTGATCGCCCTAGCTGTTTAACTTAACTTTAACCTTCCCTGCCATTGTCATTAGTACAGTCATACCTCCCAGCTGTCCCTGATTTCGAAGGGACTGTCCCTGATTTGGAAGTCCCTCTGTCCCTCTTTCCTCCTTATTTGTCCCTTATTTTGGTCTGATCTATATAGTTGTATATAAAATGCACTATTTATATTTTTAAAAAAGTGTTTCCCAGTGCTAAACCTTTTATCCAATTTCTAAACTGCTGCATTTGTAGACTTCAAACGTCAGTATAAAGGAATAGTAGTGGTTTAAAAAAGCACAAAAGCAGTGGGTTTAACAATTCTTTTTTGTACACTTCTCTTTTAAGGGGGCGTGGTAAGGGGTGTGTCCTATACATACATACTTTTGCTAATAGGTGTCCCTCGTTCGATCTCAAAAAGTTGGGAGGTATGGCACAGTGACAGTGTATATTTTTAGTACTGATCACTGTATTAGTGTCACTGGTTCCCAAAAAGTGTCAGTGTCAGAATGTGCACTGCAATATTGCAGTCCTGCTATAAGTTGCTGATCGCCGTTATTACTAGTAAAAAAAAAAAAAAAACACAAATTCCAGTATATATCCCATAGTTTGTAGACGCTATAACTTTTGGGCAAAACAATCAATATTGGGATTTTTTTTTAAACCAAAAATAGCAGAATACATTTTGACCAGAATTTTTGAAGAAAATAGATGTTTTTAAAATGTTTTTATTGGATACGTTTTTTAGCAGAAAGTATTAAAAAATATATTTTCTTTTCAAAACTCTGTCTTTTTTTGTTTATAGCACGAAAAATAACAAACGCAGTGGTGATCAAATACCACCAAAAGAGAGCCCAAATTGTGGGAAAAAAATGACATAAATTTAATTTATGTACAGCATTGCACGACCACGCAATTGTCAGTTAAAGTAATGCAGTGCCATTTCGCAAGAAAGGTCCTGGTCATGAAGGTGGGGTCAAATGGATAATCCTAATTTCTCCTGTTTTTTTTTTTTTTTACATTTCTAAAAGAAATATGCAGCGATATAAGCAAGTTGTAAAACAGCCTTGCACTTACCAGTTATTACTGCCCCTACTGGTGTGAAGTTGCATGACACTGACCAATGCCAATTTACTAAATTCCATCTCGGCCATGAAGAATTTTCTAGAAAGTATTGACGTAAGCTCGAAAAGGCATGTTATGAAGACTTCTTTTCCTCAGGCCCTTCATGACATATACAGTCAATCATACAAAATCTCTATCATCTGTACTATTACAGGTTTTTTTTTGTACAATTAATTACGTGCAGTGCACTTATCTTAAGGTATTATTTTGCCTAATAGACTATTACAATTGGCAGAAACATATACAGTATCTCACAAAAGTGAGTACACCCCTCACATTTTTGTAAATATTTTATTATATCTTCATGTGACAACACTAACGAAATGACACTACAATGTAGTGAATGTACAGCTTGTATAACAGTGTAAATTTGCTGTCCCCTCAAAATAACTCAACAGACCCATTAATGTGTAAACCGCTGGCAACAAAAGTGAGTACACCCCTAAGTGAAAATGTCCAAATTGGGCCCAAAGTGTAAATATTTTGTGTGGCCACCATTATTTTCCAACACTGCCTTAACCCTCTTGGGCATGGAGTTCACCAGAGCTTCACAGGTTGCCACTGGGGTCCTCTTCCACTCCTCCATGACAACATCACAAAGCTGGTGGATGTTAGAGACCTTGCGCTCCTCCACCTTCCGTTTGAGGATGCCCCACAGATGCTCAATAGGGTTTAGGTCTGGGGACATGCTTGGCCAGTCCATCACCTTTGCCCTCAGTTTCTTTAGCAAGGCAGTGGTAGTCTTGGAGGTGTGTTTGGGGTTGTTATCATGTTGGAATATTTCCCTGCGGCCCAGTATCCGAAGGGAGGGGATCATGTTCTGCTTCAGTATGTCACAGTACATGTTGGCATTCATGGTTCCCTCAATGAACTGTAGCTCTCCAGTGGCAGCAGCACTCATGCAGCCCCAGAACATGACACTCCCACCACCATGCTTGACTGTAGGCAAGACACACTTGTCTTTGTACTCCTCACCTGGTTGCCGCCACACACACTTGACACCATCTGAACCAAATAAGTTTATCTTGGTCTCAACAGACCACAGGACATGGTTCCTGTAATCCATGACCTTAGTCTGCTTGACTTTAGCAAACTGTCTGCAGGCTTTCTTGTGCATTATCTTTATAGGCTTCCTTCTGGGACGACAGCCATGCAGACCAATTTGATGCAGGGTTCTGCATAAGGTCTGAGCACTGACAGGCTGGCCCTCCACCCCTTCAACCTCTGCAGCAATGCTGGCAGCACTCATATGTCTTTTTCCTAAAGACAACCTCTGGTTATGATGCTGAGCGCGTGCACTCAACTTCTTTGGTCGACCATGGCGAGGTCTGTTCTGAGTGGAACCTGTCCTGTTAAACCGCTGTATGGTCTTAACCACCATGCTGCAGCTCAGTTTCAGGGTCTTGGCAATCTTCTTATAGCCTTGGCCATCTTTATGTAGAGCAACAATTCTTTTTTTCAGATCCTCAGAGAGTTCTTTGCCATGAGGTGCCATGTTGAACTTCCAGTGACCAGTATAAGAGAGTGAGAGAGCGATAACACCAAATTTAACACACCTGCTCCCCATTCACACCTGAGACCTTGTAACACTAATGAGTCACATGGCACCGGGGAGGGAAAATGGCTAATTGGGCCCATTTTGAATTTTTCACTTAGGGGTGTTCTCACTTTTGTTGCCAGCAGTTTAGACATTAATGGCTGTGTGTTGAGTTATTTTGAGGGGACAGAAAATGTACACTGTTATACAAGCTGTACACTCACTACTTTACATTGTAGCAAAGTGTCATTTCTTCAGTGTTGTCACACGAAAAGATATAATAAAATATTTACAAAAATGTGAGGGGTGTACTTACTTTTGTGAGATACTGTAATTTCATATTATTAAAATGTGACTCAATAAACCTGTCTATAAGCTGTGTCTTACATCGATCGCTTACAGCATCAACATTTAGTTATAAACGGTATTTTCTTTCAGAACCTTTGTTATAGCCCTCTATATCCAAGGCACGTCATCATATAGTATGTATTGAGAACAACTCAACATACACTATAGTAATAATCTCAGTGTCTAAAAAGGCTTAATTGCACCGCTCAGTGCTTAGGAAAAAATGAAGTTCTCAAAACGTATATGTAGAAAACATATATATTATGTATATGATGTATATGACGTAAGTCTATGTACATGAAAGCAGACACTTAAATAAAACATAAATATACACATAAGTAAAAAAAAGTCCTTAGTCCATATAGACAATGTTCCAATACTCAAAGCAGCACTCTAATCAAATAAATGAAATATGACCAGCATTCACATGTAAAGACATATGAGAAATCAATAGTATGTTGATAGACGATGAGACAGTTCAATTGCTAGGTGAAGGATTCTACTTAATTATTGATAGGCGTATACCATCCGCACCATGTAAAACACAGTCCCCTAGGGGTTTACACTCACCAAAGGGATGTAATTCAAAAGCCTTGAACACACCAGGTGTCTCCCATTCGGTCCGGTTATCTCAAACAGCTCATCGCCCAGGATGGTTTAGTCATGTAAAAAAAGGCTCCACATAGCGTGATACCGTTTTAAATATTTATTCAAGACGACCACCCCCTTAAAAAACACACTTATGCCCCGTACACACGGTCGGACATTGATCGGACATTCCGACAACAAAATCCATGGATTTTTTCAGACGGATGTTGGCTCAAACTTGTCTTGCATACACACGGTCACACAAAGTTGTCGGAAAATCCGATCATTCTGAACGCGGTGACGTAAAACACGTACGTTGGGACTATAAACGGGGCAGTAGCCAATAGCTTTCATCTCTTTATTTATTCTGAGCATGCGTGGCACTTTATGCGTCGGATTTGTGTACACACGATCAGATTTTGTTGTCGGAAAGTTTTATAGCCTGCTCTCAAACTTTGTGTGTCGGAAAATCCGATGGAAAATGTGTGATGGAGCCTACACACGGTCGGAATTTAGGACAACAAGGTCCTATCACACATTTTCCGTCGGAAAATCTGACCGTGTGTACAGGGAATTACACAACATAAATTGTAACAGACATTTTGTTAAAAAAAAACAAACGATGTGTTATCACCAATCAGTATAGAATGCCATCTGCCATCCACCTCATCCACTGCATTGATAGTATCTGGCTGTTCCTTCCTGGTAGTGACATGCATACTTCACTTCCGGTCGCCATAAGGTCATGCTCTGATGCGTTTCATCATCACGACTTCAACAGAGGGCATAAACATGCACTATATTGCCAAAAGTATTGGGATACACTTCCAAATCATTGGATTCAGGTTGTTAGGTACCTGGTGTTGGGCCTGTCTTGGTAGGAGAAGACCTCTCTTACGACTCTGGTTCAGGGCCCACTGGAATGGAGACAGTGGTCCCGTGAGCACAGCGGGGTAGGAGTGTCTGAGCAGGTTGCAGTGGCAGACGTGATGCTGGATGAGAACTCCCAGGAAGGTGGAACTGCAGGAGATGACTGGAAGGCAGCAGACCAGCGACCACAGGACCGGCGGTAGCCGAAGCAGCAGCTACAAGACCTGGACAGGACACAGCACACTTGGAGCAAGGCAGAAGATTTGTCAGGCAGGCCGGATCGGAATGGGTAGACAAGCAGGCTGGAGCAGCTGGCTGGAGCAAGGTCAGGAGGCAGGCAAGGTTCGGCAACAGAGGTCAGGCAGAAATTCAAAAGCAGAGTCAATCAAGCCGGGGTCGGAACTGGAGAGGTCAGAGTTGTCAGACAGAAGCCGGGTCGGTGATCCCAGGAACGAATAGCAGAATCAGGAGCTGCAGACGAACAGCGTCGCACAAGTGCAGCTGAGCTCCTCTTATAGGGCCACTGGCGCCAAACAGCATTAGCGCGCGCTCGCGAGCACCCATTGCGTGCGCACCAGTACTCGTTGCAACCGTACTCATTGCGCACGTGGCGCACGGCGGGGCTCACACACATGCCGATATTCAGATTGACCAGCGACGCGCGTGCGCATGTGCACACGCCTGTTCGCACCTACCGTGCTGGTGGATCCCTGACACAGGTGTTCCATTCACAGTTGGCCACAGGTGTATAAAATCAAATACCTAGGCATGCAGACTGCTTCTACAAACCCATGGAATGGGTCGCTCTAAGGAGCTCAGTGAACTCAAGCGTAGTACTGTGACAGGTTGCCACCTGTGCAATAAGTCCACCCGTGAAATTGCTACTAAATATTCCACGGTCAACTGTTAGTGGTATTATAACAAAGTGGTAGCAACTGGGAACAGCAACTCAGCCATGAAAAATGATAGAGCGGGGTCAGCGCATGCTGAAGCTCACAGTGTGCAGAAGTCACCTACTGTCTGCAGGGTCAATAGCTAAAGACCTCCAAACTTCTGTGTCCTACAGAGTAGTACAACAGTGTGTAGAAAGCTTCATGGAATGAGTTTTCATAGCCGAGCAGCTGCATTCAAGCCTTACATCACCAAGTGCAATGCAAAGCGTCAGATGCAGTGTAAAGCACTCCTCCACTGGACTCACGCTTCTCTGTCTGGCAACCTGATGGACGTGTCTGGGTTTGGCGGTTGCCAGGGGAACAGTACTTGCCTGACTGCATTGTGCAAAGTGTAAAGTTTGGTGGAGGGTGGATTATGGTATGGGGTTGTTTTTCAGGGGTTGGGCTTGTTCCAGTAAAGGGAACTTTTAAGGAGTCAGCATACCAAGACATTTTGGACAATTTACATAGTTGGTAAGGTTGAAAAAAGACACAAGTCCATCAAGTCCAACCAGTGTGTGTGCGTGCGCTTTTATGTCAATATTAGATTGTATATTCCTGTATGTTGTGGTCATTTAGGTGCCTATCTAATAGTTTTTTGAAATTATTTATGCTCCCTGCTGAAACCACTGCTTGTGGAAGAGAATTCTACATTCTTACCGCTCTTACCGTAAAGAATCCTCTACGCAGTTTCTGGTTTAATCGCTTTTCCTCTAATTTTAGTGAATAGCTGCAAGCCTTTTTAAATGTCCTTTCGCGGAAAAGTTTTATCCCTATTGTGGGGTCACCAGTACGGTATTTGTACATTGAAATCATATCCCCTCTCAAGCATCTCTTCTCCAGAGAGAATAAGTTCAGTGCTTGTAATCTTTTCTCATAACTAAGATCCTCCAGTCCCTTTATTAACTTTGTTGACCTTCTTTGTACTCGCTCCCTTTCCAACACATCCTTCCTGAGGACTGGAGCCCAGAACTGGACAGCATACTCCAGGTGCGGCTGGACCAGAGTATTGTAGAGTGGGAGAGTTATCGTTTTATCTCTGGAGTTAATTCCCTTTTTAATGCATGCCAATATTCTATTGGGTTTGCTTGCAGCAGCTTGGCATTGCATGCTGTTGCTGAGCCTGTCATCTACTAGGACCCCCAAGTCCTTTTCCATTCTAGATTCCCCCAGAGGTTCTCCCCTTAGTGGGTAGATTGCATTCATGTTTTGCCACCTAAATGCATTATTTTACATTTTTCTACATTAAACCTCTTTTGCCATGTAGTTGCCCACCCCATTAATTTGTTCAGATCTTCTTGCAAGGTTACCACATCCTGCGGAGAAGCTATTGCCCTGCTTAGCTTAGTATCATCTGCAAATACTGAGATTGAGCTGTTTATCCCATCCTCCAGGTCCTTTATGAATAAATTAAATAGGATTGGTCCCAGGACAGAGCCCTGAGGGACCCCACTTTCCACATTGGACCATTCTAAGTACTCCCTATTTATCACTACCCTCTGAACTCGCCCTTGTAGCCAGTTTTCAATCCAGGTACTCACCCTTTGGTCCATGCCGACAGACCTTATCTTGTGTAGTAAACATTTGTAGGGAACTGTATCAAATGCCTTTGCAAAATCCAGATACACCGCGTCTATGGGCCTTTCTTCATATAGATGGCAGCTCACCTCCTCATAGAAGGTTAATAGATTTGTTTGGCAAGAATGATTCTTCATGAATCCATGCTGATTACTGCTAATGGTACCATTTTCATTACTAAAATATTGTATATAGTCTCTTATCATCCCCTCTAAGAGCTTGCATACTATTGATGTTAGGCTAACTGGTCTGTAGTTCCCAGGGATATATCTTGCTCCTTTTTTAAAGATTGTTGCTACATTGGCTTTTCTCCAGTCAGCTGGTACCATACCAGTCAGTAGACTGTTCGTAAAAATTAGGAACAACGGTCTGGCAATTACTTGACTGAGTCCTTAAGGACCCTCGGGTTGCCAGCCATTTGGTCACGGTGACTTATTTATGTTAAGTTTTTCAAGTCTGTTTCTGATTTTATCCTCTGTTAACCATGTTAACCATGGGGGTGATTACTGTGACAAGTCATGAGGATAAACATTGCAGTTTTGGTTACTGAAGCCCCCTGTTTCCCTCGTGAAGACTGAGGATAAGAATACATTTAAAACCTTTGCCATCTCACCATCCTTTGTAACCAAAATCCCTTCATCATTCTTTATGTGGACAATATGTACTGTCGTCCCTCTTTTACTATATGTACTTAAAGAATTTCTTGGGATTTATCTTACTCTCCTCCGCTATGTGCTTTTCGTGTTCTATCTTAGCCGCCCTGATTACACCCTTACATTTTTTTTTAAACATAATGTTTATTGATATTTTATCAAGCATTACAAAGTAGATTAGACATTGCGTAAACAGAGGCAAAAAAAAAATACTTACAGAAAAGCAATGAGTGGGTGTGTAGCTGTTAAACATAAGGTATAGTTACACTAAAACAGAAACATAGAGTCAATGTGGGCTACTCAATATACTGAACATGTTGAGCTAGTTTATATAAACAGGTAGGAGATGACCTAAAGATCTACAGTTGGGGCATCCTTACATTTCTTATTGCATTCTTTTTACAGTTGGAATGCTGATGATGATCAATTAGCCTTGTATTTTTTGAAGGCCTTCTCCTTTGCTTTTATATAAATTTTTACAGTGGCATTAAGCCACCCTGGGCTTTTATTAGCTCTTTTAAATTTATGACCCTTTGGGATGCACTGGCTTATACTCTTATTTAATATGCTCCTAAAGCACACCCACTTTTCCTCCATGTTCTTTGTTCCTAGGATTTTATCCCATTAAGTATCTTCTAAAAAGGAATGTAGTTTCTGGAAGCTGGCTTTTTTGAAATTCATTGTCTTTGTATTCCACTTATGTTTCCTATTTGTGTGATTTATTCTGAAACTACTGTAATTGACCTGTGATTGCTGTTTCCTAAGTTGCCCCTACATCCAGAATCAATTCTGTATTGTTAGTAATCAGTAGGTCTAGTAATGCATTGTTTCTTGTTGGTACATTTACCATCTGACCCATGAAATTGTCCTCTAGGACATTTGGGAAATGGTGAGCCTTAAATGAATGCGCGCTTCCTTTCCGCCCAGTCTATGTCTGGATAATTAAAACCCCCTATTATATTGACACTTCTCATCCTTGCCGCCATTCCAAATTGTGATAGAAGGTCCCTCTCCCCCTCCTCCCTCAGGTTAGGGGGCTTATATGTCAGGAACTTGGTAGGAGACCGAGATGCTGGGAGGGCTCCCCTTGCGGCGGAGTGCAGCACACCCCTGAAGGTGACACAGGAGGTGTGGTGCCCAAAGAAACATGGGTTGCCTGATTGCTGGAGCTGGTTGCCAGGAGCTTTCTGGGACAGGCAAGGTATACTGTAAGGCAGGCGTGCTTGGAAAGTCCAGGAGATGCGCACCAGTGGAGCAGACCGGATAGCTTAGTCAGGAGCCAGGCCAGGGATCATTCACAGTAAGACAGTGCAAGATCAGTGTAACCAAAGGTCAGCCGAGTCTTTTCACAGGAGACAGGTAAGGCAGAGTCCGTAAGCCAGGCTGGGATCAGATGCAGGGAGCAGGCAGGAATAAGTCAGGGTACAAGCCAAAGTGTCAAGCCGGGAGAATAAGAAGAGCAGGTCAATGCAAGCCGGGTTATGCTCGACACAAACCGCTGACTCATCCCTACTGGTGATCCCACAATAGGGATAAGACTTTTCAGCGGAAGGGAGTTTAATAAGATATGTGGCCACTCATTAAAATTGGAAGAAATTAGGTTTAACCTTAAACTGCGTAGAGGGTTCCTTACTGTAAGAGTGGCAAGGATGTGGAATTCCCTTTCACAGGCGGTGGTTTCAGTGGGGAGCATCAATAGTTTCAAAAAACTATTAGATAAGCACCTGAACGACCACAACATACAAGGATATACAATGTAATACTAGCCGAAAATTTTGAAAGGAAAACAAAACATTTTTTCATAGTTTAAAATTTTGCAAACAGGAAATTTTTCTCCTTCATTGATGTGCGCTGATGAGCCTGCACTGATGGGCACTGATAGGCTGCACTGATGGGCACTGATGAGGCGGCACTGGTGGGCACTGATGAGGCAGCACTGGTGGGCACTGCTGAGGCTGCACTGATAGGCAGCACTGATGGGCACCGATGGGCTCTGATAGGTAGCACTGAAGGGCATTGATAGGTGGCACTGATGATGAGGCACTGATGGGCACTGATTGGCAGCACTAATGAGCACTGATAGGTGGCACTGGTGGGCACTGAATAGCAGCACTGGTGGGCACTGATAGGCGGCACTGGTTGGCACTGATAGGTGGCACTGGTGGGCACAGGTTGGGACTGATGGCCCTGTAACAGAAGTCGGTTATCGGCTTTCTTCTTTATCGGCTTTCTTCTTTTCTCCTCACGATCTCAGAAAAACAGTGCAAGCAATTTAAAAAAGAATATTTTTTTTTCATAGAAATCCTAAAACAAATAAGGGATGAACCACCCCCTTTTTCTTAAAAGCAAGACATACATTAGTACTCAGTTCTAAACAGAACATCAACCCCTCAATACATATTAATTTTTAGAACAACACTACTTATTTCCAACACTAAAAGTATGGCACCAGATCTGTAGTAGTCACAACTTGGTCCATAAAGTGTTGATGGAAACACAAACATTACATAAAATGATCCCCAACGTGTTTCGCCCAGAATGAGTTCTTCAGGAGAATAGAGAGTTTTTTGTTCTGTCAAATCCACAACCATTAGGATTATACCCATCCAAGTGTAAATTACCTTTAAATATAGAGAGTTAACCAGACCACAAATAAACTATCAAAGAGCAACATAATTACACTCACTATGTAAATACAAAAATGTAATAATGGTCCTTGCTCAATGGTTACATATCTACAGGGCACCACCCAGGGGCGGACTGACAACTCATGGGGCCCCCGGGCAATAGGGGATCATGGGGCCCCCTTTGTCCTCACCCACCCACACACAAGCCACACCCTCACAAAGCTCCACCTATATATTGCACTGCTACATTACATGTATAGATCACAGAAATTCTCTACTGTATGTTAAAAATAAATGTTTAAAGAGTTAAGAAAATAAAGAAAAATAAACTCACATTAACCACGTACATTTACTGCGGGGCTGCGTCTCCTGTGAGCAGAATCACGTACAGCGGGTCTGCGTGCTGTTTGACCCGCTGCCGCTGTGATCGGACACACTGAGAGCTAATCAGCGGGTCCAGAGAACCAGATGTCTGCCGGGCCCCGACGATTGCTTCCAACAGAGGCAGAGCGTTGGTCTGCCAATGTAAACAAGTCCCCTCCCCCACTCACACCAGGGTCCCCAGAGAGCCTTCCCTTACATCAGGGTCCCCAGAGAGCCCCCTCCTTACATAAGGGTCCCCAGAGAGCCCCCCCTTACATCAGGGTCCCCAGAGAGCCCCCGAACCCCCCTTACGTCAGGGGCCCCAGAGAGCCCCCCTTACATTAGGGTCCCCAGAGAGCCTCCCCTTACATCAGGGTCCCCAGAGAGCCCCCCCTTACATCAGGGTCCCCAGAGAACGCCCCCTTACATCAGGATCCCCAGAGAGCCCCCCTTTACATCAAGGTGTCCAGAGAGCCCCCCCATACATCAGGGTCCCCAGAGAGCCCCCCCCCCATACATCAGGGTCCCCAGAGAGCCCCGCCTTACATCAAGGTCTCCAGAGAGCCCCCATACATCAGGGTCCACTCCCCAGAGAGCCCCCCCATACATCAGGGTCCCCAGAGAGCCCCCCATACATTAGGGTCCCCAGAGAGCCCCCTCCTTACATCAGGGTCCCCAGAGAGCCCCCCCTTACATCAGGGTCCCCAGAGAGCCCCCGACCCCCCCCTTACGTCAGGGGCCCCAGAGAGCCCCCCCTTACATTAGGGTCCCCAGAGAGCCTCCCCTTACATCAGGGTCCCCAGAGAGCCCCCTCCTTACATCAGGGTCCCCAGAGAGCCCCCCCTTACATCAGGGTCCCCAGAGAGCCCCCGACCCCCCCTTACGTCAGGGGCCCCAGAAAGCCCCCCCTTACATTAGGGTCCCCAGAGAGCCTCCCCTTACATCAGGGTCCCCAGAGAGCCCCCCCCTTACATCAGGGTCCCCAGAGAACGTCCCCTTACATCAGGATCCCCAGAGAGCCCCCCTTTACATCAAGGTGTCCAGAGAGCCCCCCCATACATCAGGGTCCCCAGAGAGCCCCCCCATACATCAGGGTCCCTAGAGAGCCCCGCCTTACATCAAGGTCTCCAGAGAGCCCCCATACATCAGGGTCCACTCCCCAGAGAGCCCACCCATACATCAGGGTCCCCAGAGAGCCCCCCATACATTAGGGTCCCCAGAGAGCCCCTCATACATCAGGGTCCCAGAGAGCCCCCCCATACATCAGGGTCCCCAGAGAGCCCCCCATACATCAGGGTCCCCAGAGAGCCCCCCCATACATCAGGGTGCCCAGAGAGCCTTCCCATACATCAGGGTCCCCAGAGAGCCCCCCATACATCAGGGTCCCCAGAGCCCCCCCATACATCAGGGTCCCCAGAGAGCCTTCCCATAGATCTAGGTCCCCAGAGAGCCTCCCCATACATCAGGGTCCCCAGAGAGACCCCCCATACATCAGGGTCCCTAGAGAGACCCCCCATACATCAGGGTCCCTAGAGAGCCCCCCCATACATCAGGGTCCCCAGAGAGCCCCCATACATCAGGGTCCCCAGAGAGCCTCCCCCATACATCAGGGGCCCCAGAGAGCCCCCCACATCAGGGTCCCCAGAGAGCCCACCATACATCAGGGTCCCCAGAGAGCCCCCCATACATCAGGGTCCCCAGAGAGCCTCCCCCCCATACATCAGGGTCCCCAGAGAGCCTCCCCCCATACATCAGAGTCCCCAGAGAGCCTCCCCCCCATACATCAGGGTTCCCAGAGAGCCTCCTCTTACATCAGGGTCCCCAGAGAGCCCCCCTTTACATCAAGGTCTCCAGAGAGCCCCCTATACATCAGGGTCCCCAGAGAGCCTCCCATACATCAGGGTCCCTAGAATGCCCCCCCATACATCAGGGTCCCCAGAGAGCCACCCCATACATCAGGGTCCCCAAAGAGCCCCTCCACATCAGGGTCCCCAGAGAGCCCCCCATACATCAGGGTCCCCAGAGAGCCCCCCATACATCAGCGTCCCCAGAGAGCCCCCCCCATACATCAGGGTCCCCAGAGAGCCTCCCCCCATACATCAGGGTCCCCAGAGAGCCTCCACCCATACATCAGGGTTCCCAGACTTAACCCCCCCCAGGTTCCCCTGTACCTGTCTGTGCACCTCCAATCCCCAGCACAGGGGGAGGTGGGAGGTGGTGATCGGCAGCTCTATGGTACCTGTGGACCGCGGGATCTCACTGGGGCTTGTAGTTCTCTTCCTGATTCTGTACAGTGGAGAGGGGAGGGGCCTCTGACCCAGGCAGCAGTCGGCAACAGTGTACAAGCAGAGCAAGTCACTTGTACACCGAAGAGTGAAACTTGTAGCTGTCTGGGTCAGAGGCCCCTCCCCTCTCCACTGTGTACACTCTGAAGGAGAAATATAAGCCCTAGGGAGATGCCGCGAGCACCATAGAGCTGCCGATCGCTGCCTCCCACTCCCCCCACTGCATTCAAACTGAAAGCCAGAGGTGCAGGGGGGAGATGCTGTGTCTTGGGCCACCCCCCCCCCCCACAGCGGCAGAACGGCTCCGCCGCAGCACTACCAGCAGCATACCCCTAGATCCGACAAGCGTCTCTTAGGAGCTTCTCACGGGCCCCCTACTGGCCGCGGGCCCTCGGTCGGCGTCCGAATGCCCGAATGGTCAGTCCGCCCCTGGCACCACCTTGCAAACCACCATTAAGGGGGTGCCATCTGCCCTTTAATGGCATGGCTGGTGGCAAAAAGCACTGGTAGCGTAGTCCAACACTTCAAATGCTAGATATAAATTGGGGTGGTTGCATATTCTTGTATAGCTTGCTTACTGATTTTGGCATGAGGTTGCATTGGACACCTTCAGCTGCCATTGTTCTCTTGCTGGACTTGTAATGTGTCCCTGCTCTTTTAAGGAGGAATGTGCTCCCTCTAGGTATGCCTGCCCTTAATGTATCCACTGCTATATACACTCCAACATGGAGACTCTCAAACACAGAGTTAGGACCGCATATTACAGAGGAACCTGGGTGAGGCAGTGCAGCTTTCACATATATTTGCAAATGTGTCCAACTAAAACCTCTGTAAATTGCTAGACAATAGTCAATTAGTTTTATTTGCAGAATAGCTGGTAAGTGTGCTGCAAAATCTTTTGTGTTGTGCAATGCCCTTCCATATACAACTTACTTCAAAATCTAGTTATAAATTGGGGTGGTTGCCATTCTTGTATAGCTTACCACTTCCTCAATTCTTGGCTAGGCGAGGATGACCTCAGTTTGGTCCTCCTTCCCCCCTGCCCATGGCCTCTTTGGATGCATGACATGTCCCAGGGGCTGCAGGAACTCTTTCACAGAGCCATGTAATTTAGCTCATGCGCAGAGCGAAGATATCTGTAAGGCATCAGAAAGTCGTGGCCGGCTACCACATTTAAGATGGCAGAACCAGGCATCCAAAGCCTGACAAAGAATTGGCTCTGCGGAAGACAGCGCGGGATTCAGTGTGCTGGTAAGTACCTATATGGTAAATGTCAGCAGCTACAGTATTTGCAGTGGTTGACGTTTAATTTTTAGAAACCCTGGGTAACGTTCCTCTTTAAGGGTTTATTCACTTGTGTGACCTGGGGGCAGTAAAATTAGACAGTTGAGCCCCCTCCCAGAACACAGACATATAACTGCTCTGGGCTGTACACATGGAAAACATACAGAGGGTGCTACTGTTGCCAAAAGTGACACATAAAAAGTCTTTGGGGCCACGTCGCAACAGCCCTGCAACTATGCGCAATCCCCTGATTGGAGCACAGTATTGCAGCATTTACAGGGTAAATCAGGGGATGAGCAGCCAGTGATCCATCTTTATATATTTTACTATATCTTTCGCACATGTATTTGCAACTACACCATGAGATCCATTATTTATCATATATATGAGATGTTATGTTGATTTTTATACTGTACCATGAATTGTATTTATTGTTTCACACCATGAATTATATGTATATCTGATCATGTTTGACATTTACACTTACAGATATATTATACCGGTAATTTCTGCATATGATTTATTTTGTCTTTAACTACCTGTTTTATTTTAATGCCTGAGGTATGTTGTCATAGACACCGTGAACCTTACATGTTAGCCAAGAAAATTTTGATTATATGACTCTATGACGAATATTTATAAAAAAAATTCCCATAGCTGTTCTTCTATCGAAAATACAGTATTATGGCCACTAGATGGAGCTAAGAAGCATCCTTTGACAGTCAGTGCCATCTAGTGGCCATAATGCAGTATTTTCTATTTTCACACATTTGAACTGCAGAAAGCATAGCTTAAGAGCATTCAATTTTTCCCCATCCACACAGAACGAATTTAGATGTAGTTTTGATGGAGGATCAGCTTACAAATTTTTATTGTTTCATGAACATTTGAAGTTACTGTATATACTCGAGTATAAGTCGTTCCGAGTATAAGTCGAGGCCCTAATTTACCACAAAAAAATAGGAAAAATGTATTGACCCAAGTATAAGACGAGGGTGAGAAATGCACAGCTACTGTAAGTGGAAAAGAGGGTCAACAATGCTCATTTGCAGCCTCACTGTGCCCATTTGCATGCCTCACTGTGCCCATTTGCAGCCATAGGTCCCCCGAACTTCAAACTCGGTAGTTAAGGGTTCCTAGGTGCCCCCTAGCTGCAGCCAAAATTTGGGGTCTCTGAACCCAAAGGGTCCCAAAATGACATTGCTGCAGATGGACACAGTTGACCGAATTTGGGGTCCTGTATCTTGGGGCCACTTAGTGCTAAGAACCCCAAATTTGGTGTGCAAACCCAGTGGAAGCACCATAAAATATCCAAAGCTGGGGTTTCTAGTACCAAGTGGCTCCGAGATACAGGGCCCCAAAAATCGGTTCAGAAAATGTCAAGCACTTATGTAGCAAAGAATGACATTTTCCGAACCGGGTTTGGGGACTCGTATCTCGGGGCCACTTGGTGCTAGGAACTCCATCTTTGGATATGTTATGGTACCAGTCTCACTGGGTTTGCACACCACATTTGGGGTTCCTAGCACTAAGTGGTCCTGAGATATGGGGCCCCAAACTCAGTTCAGAAAATGTCAAGCACTTTTCTGCAGCAGAATGACATTTTCCGAACCGATTTTGGGGCCCCGTATTTCATGGGCCACTTAGTGCTAGGAACTCCATCTTTGGATATGTTGTGGTACCAGTTCCACTGGGTTTGCACACCAAATTTGGGGTTCCTATCACCAAGTGGCCCTGAGATACGGGGCCCCAAAATCGGTTCGGAAAATGAAATTTTTTACTGCAGAAAAGTGCTTGACTCGAGTATAAGTCCAGGGGGGCACTTCCAGCACAAAAAAATGTGCTGAAAAACTCGACTTATACTCGAGTATATACGGTATATTGTCCCAACTGTAAAAAAAGTGCCAAGATACCAGTATATTGGATTGCTAACCATGAAATCAGTTGCGTGCTTGAAAATATAATTCCTACTGTTTCCAGAATTGTCCAAGTAGCCTTGAATCTCTGAATGCTCTACTATGAAAATCATGACTTTTTTTTCCCCCAAAAAAATTAAGGGAAAAGACACTCCCTTTTACCGTCCAGAACTTCAATTTGATCATCTATTGTAGTAGATAGAAGAGACGTTGCTCTCTTGAACAGCCACCATGACATAAGAGTTAGGATCGGCTTCAGCCTATATGTCTCCGCCAACTAATCATGTCCTGATGCATTTCGCCCTGCCCAGACTTAGACTAAGGACTACGTCCCCCTTGGGTAGAGCAAAATGCATCAGAGGGAGTGGTTAGTTGGTGCAGACATGTAAGCTAAAACTGATCCTCACTTGTATGTTATGGTGGCTGGTTGGGGAAGTGGTGTCTCTTTTATCTACTACACACATTGCTCTGGATGGGCACACTAATACACCTGCCCCCTTCATTCCTGTGGATCATCGAAACAGAATCCCCAGCTTTCAGTGGTGTTTTAAGCTTAGTCTAAGATCATCTATTGTGTTAAAGAACCAATAGGGAATTGCTGAAAGTTTTAAGGCTACTGTGGTTCCCAAGTACATGCATGTTGCCATAGAAGGTAGCAATTTCCTATACGTGACTAGCTACTAGTACCACAAAAAGGCACATGAAATTACACATTAAAATGTATTATTAATAAAAGCTAGAAAGTCCAGATTTCATCATCATTCTTTAAACATTCCGAGTTTACAAATGTACAAACAACTGGAATAATCACATCCTTTTTTTCTTGAACCTAATTGTCTTGCTACAAAACCAAGTGTTTGCAATCGCACCTAGTTTCCAGGGTGGTCATGTAATTACCACTTCATAATATTGGCAGACTCGGACTTGTTGAACCCAATTATGACCTCTAAATGCATATTTGTGGTGACGGTGCGGTTGGGCCTTAATGCCCAGCAGCCATACATATACATTGCTGCGTAGTTCTCCATAGGCATCCCAAGAACTATGACCCAGCTATCCCTGACAGCTCACGGTCACATACTGTCTATTGAAAGCTGGAGAATGGGCTCTCAAAGATGCCACTGTGCAGCCATTCACAGCGCAGAACGTTTGGGAACCCCTCCTACCAGTCACAGACATCAGAGCCCATTTAAAGTGTAATAATAAATAATATTATTTTGCTCGTGACTAGCTTCTGGATAAGTGCCTGCGTAATGTGACCTCAGCTTGTACTCTGGCTCTGCACCTGTCCTACGTTCCTATACCTCGCTGCCCGGCTGTATATCAATCCTGACTTTGTATCCTGACTCTGCCTATGCCTATCGTTCCTGCACCTCACTGCCAGGCTGTTGATGACCTTCTTGGTTATGCCCTGACTACGTTTCTGTCTGCCAATCAAGTGTCACAGAGTTCCAATTCCTTGTTGCTGTTTGGTGATCCACGGTCATCCACATTGTGCAAGCACCAGCAAGCATAGCCCACCACACCGGCCCTTGTGCCACTCTGTGCCTTCACACATTTTGTCATCACTACCAGGGGTGTTGGACAAGAGGTGCAGGAGAAGCCCCTTCTCTAACTCGATCTCCACCAGGCACCTGTTAGAAATTCTGTATATAGCCCTACAGAACAGACAGACAGTGCACAGTTCACATGGACTTTTCTGCTTAATTGAAGACAGAAAAAAGGAACTTTATTATAGAGAAAAGACATAGACATGTTTTTTTTTTTTAAATCAGCAGCATTACATTGTCTTCTGAAATAGTTTTCAAGAGAACCAATTATACCTTGTTTTTCTCTTGTCGCTGTCATGTACGTGTGTACAGGACTGGATTTATACTTGTCCCCAGGCAAGATCATATATCATTGCACACAACATGAAGACTATAGTAGAGGTGCTGAGGTTGGGAGAGACAGTTCCTCCACTCTTCATCAGTATATCTAGAAGGGATGACTGAAAGAGAATGGCAGACTTTAAGTACTTACAGTAGTATACCATACCTCCGAACTTTGGAACTTGAGAGACACTGTGGGATGGTAGGACATGTGGCCAAGGAAGGAAAAATGAAGGCAGAGTATTAATTGGCAAACTAAGCAGCAAAGAGCAACTATTGAGGAAAAAAAAAACTTTGGTAAGGACTATATAATCACAACATAGTGTACAGAATGCAGCGGTCATATCTATGCAGTATACAAAGCAGCCAGGAAAATGCAATGTAAAACACAGGAGGTTGTGTCATATGGCCCCTTACATTGCTGAACAGTGAAAGGAAAAACGTCCCAGTGTCAGGTGTGGTAGTTAAAAGGCCTGTGGTCAGTGGGGTATGGATGCA
The DNA here is from genome assembly GCA_037952835.1 of Lithobates septentrionalis. Classification (NCBI taxonomy): domain Eukaryota; kingdom Metazoa; phylum Chordata; class Amphibia; order Anura; family Ranidae; genus Lithobates; species Lithobates septentrionalis. The sequence continues at coordinate 201,402 of JBBDGP010002289.1, forward strand.
GTTAATATTGACTTGATCTTGTGGACTTTTTTTTTGCTGGCTCACCAAATTCATCTTGCTTAATTCTGATGAACACAAGTTTTCAGTGCCTTGAAAAACCCATATCTGTATGTTTCGACATTGGCAGTGATAATGAGCTGAACTACCTGCTGCACATCAAGTATTTTAACTGATGCTAATATGCCTTAAATACATTGCTTCACAGGTGAATAGCCCAGACACTGTTGCATGAGAAATAGCTAATTACTACTAAGTGTCTATAATGGATAATCCAATCAGACCTGGGAGGACACTGAACAGTTTGGCAATACAGTATTCCACTCCAGCTACAGTCAAATACAAGGCAGACTGAAGGGACAGCAACAATGATGACACAGATAGAAGGCATTGGCAGGCAAGATGGCCATCAGAAACTTTGTATTTATTGGAATGTGATACTTAAGTAGGCCATTTAATTTATTCATAAATGATATAGAGGTCAGTATAAATAGCTCAATCTCGTTTTTTGCGGACGACGCAAATATAAGCAGGGCCATAACTTCATATCAGGATATAGAAATTTTACAGGAAGACCTGAATAAAATAATGGAGTGGGCAACTACATGGCAGATGAGGTTTAATGTTGAAAAAAGTGATGCACTTGGAGGCTAAAAATATAAACACAAACTACTTACTAGGGGAAATACAAGATGAAGAAAGATCCGGGGGTCCTGGTAGAAGACAGACTGAGCAATAGCACTCAATGTCAAGCTGCAGCAAGCAAAGCCGGAAGACTATTCGCTTGCATAAAAAAGGGAATTTACTCCGGAGATAAAACGATAATCCTGCCACCTTCTAAAACTGGTTTAGCCACACCTGAAGTATTCATCCAGTTCTGGTCACCAGTGCTCAGGAAGGATGTGCTGGAGCTGGAGAAAGTCCAGAGAAGGCCAACTAAATTAATAAGCAAGCTGGAGGACTTCTACAAGCACTAAATTAATTCTCCCTGAGAGGCTTGAGAGGAGATACGATAGCGGTATACAAATACCTCAATGGTGATCACAGCGTAAGAGGACATTTGGCCACACAATGAGATTGGAGGAGAAGTGGTTTATTCTTAAGCTGCGTAGGGGGTTTTTCACTGTCAGGGTGATAAGGATGTGGAACTCTCTTCCACAATCGGTGGTGCCAGCGGGGAGTATTGATATTTTTAAAAGACTCTTGGACATGCATCTTAGTGAACACAACATACAGGGATATGGGAAATGAATACCGACATTGACACACATACACATTCACAGGTTGAACTGGATGGACTATTGTCTTTATTCAACCTTACCTACTATGAAATTATAGACGGTTCGAATCTCGGCTAGTTCAGCAGGAACTGGAATTGATCGATCAACTTGGGTACAATCAGTCTGCCGCATTTTACATGATTATTGCAAGTGCCTGTTATCACTGCTAGCAATAATCACGTTCTTCTCCAGAGAGGATGGCTTGGCTCAGTGGGAGGGATTATCCTTTCAAAACTACCTATCTGTGTTGATGGGGGAATCAATTTGCAGGAAAAGAAATTCACTCCATTGCAGGTTGCAAGAAAGAAATTCACTCTGTCTATGGCCAGCCTGACAGTTATTTACATGCGTGAGTGACTGTGTGCCATCCTTGGCAGCTTTTCCATACTAGGCTATAGCCTAGGTTGGCTATGCTGTCCATTATGCACAATGGTTGTATTTAGAAATATTACCAAGCCTTCATTAGACTGTTACACAGATATTAGAGCTGATAGTTTATTATTTTATAAAATGCAGACTGTAACCCATTGGAGAACTTGTTAAAGTATATCTAAAGCCAAACTGTTTACATTTTTTTTGGTACAGAATAGGAGTTAAAACTGCTTTCATTTCTTCTTTTTTTCCATTTGGGTCTCAGTTCCTGTCCTGTAGACTCACTAGGTAGTAGAAAGTTATCCTTCTAATTTGCAGGAACTCCCAAATTTAAAACATTGCCATAGGAACTGGTATGCCCATTGGAAAGTTTCCCTTCTATTGCTGTTCTGGTGGCAACTCAAACCTTTGGATCTTTATTTTGATTACATATGACATTGGTGATCAGGACAATCAGCAAGAATGAATCCCCCTTATGGGTAACCCTCACCATGCTATCCAAATTTAAAAAGAAACATTTTGGCTTTCCTTATACTTTAAGATTTTAATGACAATAATTGACATTTGTTGGAACTAAGATACATTTTGCAGCCTAACAAAATAGATATTATTATATAACGATGAATACAATTTTCATTTAAAATTGGTACAGCATTTCTAGTTGTTGAGAAAACTGTTTATGGTCATGGGGAAATGCAATGTCTTAATAACTGCATGCCAAACAAACCTTTTCAAAGTTCGTTAATTTTGCCTTAAGCACACAGATGACCGTAAAATTTGCAGCATTCATAGAAGCCCGGAGCAAACAAATAGGGGGATAAGCTTTTAGAGAAAAAAGAATGTACCCCTCCCTGATTCTAGTCATAACATTATACAAAAAGCCTGAGGGTTACATAATTGCTGTAAGAAAAGATTTCTAATTTTGGGGTAGGACCAGCAGCAGCTGTTGCCTGGTCAAACTGTTTTTCTCAAGGTGAATTTCCACTTTAAAACGCCCACTGAAAACTATACATATAGAAGCTACAGACCATAATCCACATCCACATCATCTCTTCATCTCCTTTACCTGAGAGTGCCTCCATCAGTACTTCCACCATGTCTGGCCGCTTTGGCTCAGGATCATCTTATCAAGTTTCAAGCTCAGGTGGTGGCTATGGTGGTAGCTCCTTTGGAGCTGGAAGCGGCGGTGGCTTTGGAGGTGGTTTTGGTGCTAGCTCCTTTGGAGGTGGAAGCTATGGTGGAGGGTTTGGTGGTGGATCAAGTGGGGGAGCCAATTCTGGGTTTTCTTTCAATGCTGGGGGTTCAAGTAACTTCGTTGGAAATGATAAGCAGACCATGCAGAACCTCAATGACCGTCTGGCTACCTACCTAGAAAAAGTCAGGGCCCTGGAAGCAGCTAATGGTGAGCTGGAGCACAGGATCCGTGAGTGGTATGAGAAGCAAGTAGGTAATGCAGCAGGTGCAGGAGCCAAAGATTACAGCAAGTACTATGAAATCATCAATGACTTGAGGGGAAAGGTAGGTTCTGATGTAATGATAGAGTTAAGAGTGTTGAAATACTAGATTGTTGTTAAAATTATATATTTTATAGAAGAACAAAAATGACAATTCACTTCTCAAGCAGGGATGATCGAATTATAAGAATTGGCAAATCATCCCAATTTATTTCTTCTGAATAATTTTATATAGTTCTGCTGACCTACTGTATAAAATATATATGATTGAATAACTGCCGGATTTATTGCAGATTGCACAGTTTTGTGTACATATGTTCAGGAGAATCCAAAAATTCTCCTGGTTTTCACTTGGTTTGTAAATCAGCTTCCTTATCACTACCCTGATCCAGTATATTGTACTTTTTCAGTGACCCATTAAAAATATAATTTTACCATTATTTTTGCCTTTTTCATTACTTACAACCAAAGTTTACTTTTGTTAAAAAAAATATGCCATTTTTTTTATAAATGCACACAATAACAGTTTTTCATTATTATTCCTAAGTATAATGCCGCGTACACACAATCGGACATTCCGACAACAAAATACTGGATTTATTTCTGACGGATGTTGGCTCAAACTTGTCTTGCAGACACACCGTCACACAAATCTTGTCAGAAATTCTGATCGTCAAGAACGGGGTGAAGTACAACACATACGACGAGCCGAGAAAAATTAGTTTCAATAGCCAGTGCGGCTCTTCTGCTTGATTCCGAACATGCGTGGAATTTTGTGCATCGGAATTATGTACACATGATCGGAATTTCCGACAACGGATTTTGAGAACCAGCTCTGAAATTTTTGTTGTTGGAAATTCCGACAAAAAATGTCCGATGGAGCCTACACATGGTCGGAATTTCCAACATCAAGCTCCCATCGAACATTTGTTGTCGGAAATTCCAATCGTGTGTATGCTGCATTAATCTTATTATTATTATTAATATGCTCTATCTTTAAGCTGAAAAGTGTTGTAGGGCTTATGCACATTATTTGCTTTGCATACTATAACATTTATGGTTTGACAGACTGAAGACAGGAGAATTTTTGAAAATAGATCTGTAAAGGGAAAGCAACTGAAAAAAATACATGTTTTAAAAGACTGTACAGTTAACATACAGCTAACATGATAAAAAATAAATAAGAATAAAATAATAATATAAATAGTGAAATGGCATAAGCAATGTAGAAAATAAATATACCAAAAATAAATGTAAATTTATAATCCTCTAACATTTCCTCATGGTTCTAATGGTTTTCCATTCTTGGAAAAACTCAATTTTATTTTACCAGATATGGCAACATGGCTACACAATGCAAGCAAATGGCACAGATACTGTATTCAACAGACTTAAAGAGATGTTCCACCTGGGGAAACAAAAATTAAAAGTCAGCAGCTACAAATACTGTAGCTGCTGACTTTTAATATATGGACACTTACATGTCCAGGGAGCCCGCGATGTCAGCACCCCAGCCGTTTTTTGGATCGGCTGTCGGGTGCTGCCACCGCCATCACCACTAAGGATAAATGCAGTGAAGCTATTCGGCTTCACAGCCAGTTCCCTACTGCTCATGCGAGAAGCATGCTGCACTTTCTAACTGGCCCGGCGGCAGAGGAAGGAGGAGGGGGGCCGAACTTCTGAGGGACGGGAGGAAGCAGATAAGTGGAGGTTCCACTTTTGGGTGGAACTCCGCTTTAAGCCGACAATAGATTGTTCGAAACTCGGCCAGTTCAGCAGGGACCAGACGAGATTCGATCCATATATGGACAGGCTGATTGTACCCAAGTCGATCCATAAATCAATTTGGGAACAACCAGCAATCAACTTGGGTACAACAAGCATGTCGGATTTCTAGAATGTGGTTATCGCTGTGTTCTCCCAGCAGGGACAGCTCCCAGCTCCCCGCGAAATACACACCCCCCCCCCTACTGCCGGGAGAACACTAAAGCTCCATGAGAGATATTCCCCCATCAACACTGACAGTGTATGCGATTTTGTTGTTGCAGAACTCGCATCACCTGATATGCACATGCTCTCAACATAGAACCTGTTAATAGACAAAGAAAAATAATTAGTAGGATGTCAACTTCTGCAGTGCAAGAATAGCTTGGCAGTGAAGGTGAATGAAGTGTTTGCACAATGTACAATATTAAACAGTTTACAATAAATAATTTATATTAGCAACCTTAGGCTGGGTTCACACATATATGAATAGGATGCGGCTTTCCCCGCATTCAATTCGCATGACAGGTAAGTGTGACCAGCTCTCAATAGAGCCGGTTCACACATGTCCAGGGCTGACTCGATCTGGATTGAAAAAGGGTCCAGTGCATCTTTGGGTCTGGTTCATGTGTGAATTCAGGCTAAATTTCAGACCAGAATCACACCTGAACCAGTGTACAGGAACGCAGTTCAGGTGTGATTTCCAGTGTCATACACAAAAAATTTGCACCTGAACCGCTGAACGAAAACACACCGGACTCTTGAAGGTATCGGAGCATTTGCACAAGTACAAGTACTTAACAAATGCTAAGTATCGCCACTGATACCGATACCGGTGCAACGAAATTAGGAAGTACTAGAGGCATTCCAATATGTGAAATAATTGTATTTTACTCTCCATTTTAGATCTTGGATGCCACTGTTGGGAACTCCAGGGTTGTCCTGCAGATTGACAATGCCAGACTGGCTGCTGATGACTTTAGATTGAAGTAAGTTAAACAGAAGATCTATTTTTGTGTAAACTAAAAATGTTAATATAGTTTGGACACACTTTCAAGAAAGATGTCAAGGTGCCCGAGCATTGTTCCTCTCTCGCATAATAGTTATGTGATTGTTGAAATGTTACTACTAATGTTCTACAGTCAAAAATTAGCTATGTTATCACTGTGACAATTGAGTGCTGTTAAGACAATATGTCAATACATTTTTGAGCTGTCTGTAATTTTTTGGGCAGCTGCCCATTAAATAAGGAATTTTGAAGAGGCAACCATGCTACAAAGATATTTCATAGAGTATGTAAGCTTCATTCAGAAGGCTGACCTCTGATGAAAGGTTAAAGCCACATTTTTTTGCCCTAAAATGTTCAATGAACCCCATATGTAGTATATTTTGAGTGCTCACTTGCATCCCAAGTGGAAATATGAGTATCAATACAGTGTGCAACAATTTATAGTCATTTGGTTTGATTTGAACTACTGTTTTCTCCCTAAGGTATGAGAACGAGCTGGCTCTCCGCCAGGGTGTGGAGGGTGACATTGGTGGCCTCCGCAGAGCCTTGGATGACCTGAGCTTGTCCAGAGGAGACCTGGAGATCCAATATGATAATCTAACAGAAGAGTTGGCTTACCTCAAGAAGAACCATGAAGAGGTAAGTTCATTTTCATTTTCTCAAATTTTCCTCTGATGCTCACGTTCTACTTTCTATAGAACAGTACTGTCAATTTGCAGTCATAACTGCTGATATAAAGCATGACTAGACCCCTAAACAATCTAACACAGTCAGATTACCCACTGTAACCAAATATACAACTGATTATCTGGGCGCCACTGAGGTCAGAGAGAGGTTTTATACTGCCTCATGGAATGAGTCCACTTTTTAAAAAAAATATGTAGCCTGTTTTTCTTTATATTTTTAATCTATGTTCATTCGTTTGAATCTTTTAACAACACTAACATAAAATATTCAGCATAATATCTAAGGCATAAAAACCTGTGGACTTCCTGTGGTGCTTCTTTCAAAGCTCAAAAAAACAGTCGATTATTGAGCACAAACTTTTTGCTTTAAATATAAAATGTCTGCCTATGTTGACATTTGTGTAAATATTATACAAAGTATTAGAATATTAAAATATAATGTTCAGAATCAGGCTTGTCAAAATAGCTAGCGCTATAAAAACTGTGCGTTAGTATTTATGGCTTATTATTAATTATTCGATTATAACAGCTTTAAAATAATTTTCTTAGAACATCAGAAAATGTCACATAATCTTTTGTTCTATTTTTGCCTAGGATTTGCAAGTGGCAAGAAGCAGTTCTTCTGGCCAGGTCAATGTAGAGATGGATGCTGCTCCTGGAATAGATCTCACTAAGATTCTGAATGACATGAGAGAAAATTATGAAACCCTGGCTGATAAGAACCGCCGAGACGCAGAGGCATGGTTTGCCCAGAAGGTGAGATGGAAATCTACATATAATTGGAAATGTAATGGAGCCTGTACTGTCGCAGTAACCAGCATATTTTGAAAAAGGAGGGTAGGGGGAAGAAGATGCAGTACAATTTAGACCCCTTTCACACGGGCGTTCCAATCGGGCTTTCCAATCAGTTTTTCAGGAGGACCTGAATGCAAGCTTCATGCAGGTCTATGGGCAGGCAGCTGTAAATAGACTTGTGTCTGTTTACATCTACCTATCTCTGAGTCCACCCAGGTCCAGAAAAAATAAACATCTTCAGACCTATAGGTGAGGAATCGGAGATAACCTAATATAAACATACAAGTCCATTTATATCTGGCCGCCAATAGATGCAACACAGGTCTGCCACAATTCAGTGTCAAAATGTGGACAAAAACTGAACAGGCACAGATGTCACAAAAGTGACATTGTATTAATGATTACAGAGTTGAATTATTGTGTTCCTTTTATATCTGCCTAGAGTTCAGCATTAAATCGAATGCCGCATACACACGACCAGTTTTGCCGTCGGAATAAACTCCGAAGGTTTCTCCGACGGAAGTCCAACGGAATTCCATTCAAGCGGTCTTGCCTACACGCGGTCAACCCAAAGTCCGACCAAAGTCCGACCGTCAAGAACGCGGTGACATACAACACTTATGACGGGACTAGAAAAAGGAAGTTCAATAGCCAGTAGCCAATAGCTTCCGTCTCGTACTTGCTTCAAAGCATGCGTAGTTTTTGGTCCGTCGGAACAGCATACAGACGATCGGTTTCCCGATAGGAATTGGTTCCATCGGAAATATTTAGAACATGTTCCATTTCTAGGTCAGTCAGAATTTTCGGGGAAAAAAATCCAATGAGGCCTACACACGATCGGAATAGACGATGGAAAGCTTCCATCTGACTTTTTCTGTCGGACATTTCGCTAGTGTGTGCACGACTTAAGAATACCAGCACAGATGATCCTTGTCCTGGATAACACATGCTATGTCCAATGCAAAAGTCTTTAGATTTGAGGAGGTTATTGCTTCTGCCTATCATGTCTGGCTTCATTTTGCAATATGGTCACATATCTTCTTCATCCATGATCGTTTCAGAGTAAAGAACTGAACCAGCAGATCTCAGCTGGTGTGCAAGAAGTGCAAACAACCAAGTCTGAAATCACTGACCTTAGACGTGTCCTCCAAGGCTTGGAGATAGAGTTGCAGTCTCAGCTGGCAATGGTAAGTCAAACGAAGTGCATATAATACAGGCAAAATCTAGGAACACCTTATATATACAGGCAGGTACTTTTGTCTATTTCGAGATATGGAACTTTTATCTAGTAGGTGGAAGTTTTTATACAAAATCTAAGTACCAGATCATTTAAGAGGACAGGATCCATTCTGATAAACCTAGGAGAGATTTACATGCTGCCAGCCATTTTCTGAGAGTTTCTGTCCAAGTTAAACGTACTTGGCCAAAAGCTTGTATACCCCTGACCATCACATGTACCTGTATATGTTTACATTATTGGGTTCAGGTATTTCCAGTGAAGGGTACAGACAATGCTTTGACCAAAAAAGATATTTTAGATAATTGTAAACTTTTAACTATGTGGCAACAGTTTGGGAAAAACTTCTCTTCTGTTTCAGCATGTCTGTGCCACATTGTAAAACAAGTCTTCTTGTTCAACATCAGTATGCTTTTTTGGCTGCATGTACATGCATTTCCACAGACACACTCTAAAATCTTGTGAAAAGCTTTCCCAGAAGTGTGGAGGGTGATATACCTACAAAGGGGCGTGTAACTTCATTGATGCATGGCTTTGGCCATATATGTAGTATAGATGTATGAAACAAAATGGCAATCTGTAAGGATGATAAACTTGCTAGTTTTTATTTTATTTAATAATATAATGTTTGGAATTGGATACACTGTTTATTTAAAGCTATTGGCTACATTTGATAGTTCTATGAGAAGTACTAAAAATGCACACAAAAATAATACCATGTTTACACTTTTTTTTATTTTTTAGAAAAAATCCCTTGAAGACACCCTGTCTGAGACAGAGGGCCGTTATGGAGGACAGCTCCAGCAGCTCCAGCTTGTCATCGGTGGGCTAGAGGAGCAGATCTACCAGGTCAGATCAGACATAGAACGCCAAGGCATGGAGTACAGAGAGCTGCTCGATATCAAGAATAGATTGGAGATGGAGATTGAAACATACCGTCGCCTGCTAGACGGAGAACTGGGGTGAGTGCCTAAAATAAAGTACCTCGAAACATTGTAGAACCAATAAAGGAAATGGATATATAGAGAAAAGTAAATAGTATATGTAAAAACTGATTTTCATTTGTATATGTATAAAGGTGCCCATAGATTTAGGGGGAGGACTGAAGGCACAATTCAACCATCCATGAGCAAAACTCTTCACTGGTTTCTGCATGAACATGTATTTTTGACCAGACTCAGCATAAACATCAAAACCCTAAAAGGAAATGCTGCTGAAAGCCTGCCATCCGTCCATCTCTGTGGTGTCAGATGCTGGCTGATGGACCTCGTCAATGTTCCCCACATGGAATGAACAAATAAGTCAGCTACATTCCAATGACATAAGCCTTCACAAAGCTTTATTATTCCAGGACTAGCTTACCCAAATCAACTTCACCCAGAATTCACCCGAGTTCACCCAGATTAATTCTCACTTTGAATTGTTTCACCCAAAACGGGTTTAATAATAAAGACGTCTATGATTAAGCCTTTTGTGGGTTAAACATGTCGGAGTGATGTCATTGGAATGTGGCTGACTTGTTTCTTCATACACATTAGGGGGTCAGTGCACCTAAAACTAATATTACAGCTTTGGCAGATGATATAGGGTTACATCATCTGAAGATTCCTGATTTCTCTCAGGGACTCTATAGGTGAGATCTCCATGCTTGAGTTCCTGGTTCTGTACACCTGCTGTATTCACTATAAGGGTTTCCCAATTGTAGTTGTATTTTTCATTTGTTTTAAGGAAAATGCAACAAGAGATGCTAGAACACTCAAACAAGGGTGGAGACAAACAAAGCTCCCAGATGGACAGGAGCAGAGTTAGCAGTAGATATAAGAAGCCAGTAGCTAATGCAGCCCATCAGGATCTCCTTTAAATGAAAATCATTTTTTTTTTAAAAAGCTGACCCTTCAGAATTTTTGTAGAGGGAAGCATCAAATTCTCAGACTAATCTAAATAAAGCAGCTGGACACAGACTTTGACAATGATGAACATTTGCCAGTCTTTCTTTCTAATGAGATTTAAAATCATTTCAGTTATGTGTTGACAAGTAAAGCTGGTCATAGATAAAAGAGGGCTTGAACATGTCATGGAGAGGAATTGCAAAGAAAGTCTTGGCTTTTCACATCTTTCACTTCCAGTTGACCTAAGTGATATATTTTCACAACTCCATACCAATTTTTTTTTCCAGGCAATCTTCTACCTCTAAGTCTTCCTCTTCCAAGGTATCTTCCTCATCATCCTCTGCAGCATCATCATCCGCTGCAGCTGTACCAGTAAAGACAGCATCTATTGATGAGAAAAAAGGTAATACTTTCTTTTGTTCCACATTCTCACATTCACGCTAATGCCAATTCATAAACTTGTAGTAGTTATTTTACATTGTTTATTTTTGCATCAGAATTTGTAATTCCCCAAAAATGAATATTTAGTGATGAATTGCTGTTGCTACTGTAAAAGACAATCAGAAGCTAGTCATATATTTTGAAGCACAATTCTGCTCACGTATAGTGTATGCCAAGCTAAAACCTTTTAGCTTTGGATAGCATGGATAAGGATTAGAACCCCCTCCTCATTGGCCTACCTTTACATAGAATATACCCCCCTTCATATGAAGGCGTCCCAGAACAGCCACTCTAGGTGGCGTGAGGCGATCGCGGCCGTGCCGTGTTGCTAGGACACAGCGCGACCCCGATGTCTGTAAAGAGCCGCGTCCGCGGCTGTTTAACCATGTGATCGGCTGTGTCCAATCACAGCCGGTCCCATGTCAATAAGGAAATGCTGGTAATCGGCTCTCCTCGCCTCACACTGACAGAGTGTGAGGAGAGAAGAGCCGATCAGCGGCAACTCCTCACAGTGGGACATCTAGGGATGTAATCAGGGCACTGGATTACTTAAAATGGGACAGTAATATTTATCCACAATATCTCCCAGGATATATGTAAAGACTATTCTTGGTTTGTTTGATTCTGAACTCAACATTTTAGTTGAGAGAGCTGATCACATTGGCCTCTGCACAACGTAGGAGACATTGTCTCATCTGGAGCTCCTGCTACTGTATGAAGGAGTTCTGTGTTGATGTTTATGATAATCCCATGTTTCAGCTCCCCATGCACCTCTTATGTCTCAGTCACCCTGTGCCATTGTGGCACAGGGTGACTGAGACATAAGAGGTGCATGGTGAGCTGAAACATGGGTTTCCCAACCTTTCCAAGGGATTCTTGGTTCTACGGGCCCTCCCGTCACAAAAGTATTATTATTTTTAATAATGTAACTGTATGTAACCTTAATAATAATAATTTAATAATGTAACTGTAATGTAACTCTAATGCCCTGTACACACGGTCGGACATTGATCGGACATTTCGACAACAAAATCCATGGATTTTTTCCGACGGATGTTGGCTCAAACTTGTCTTGCATACACACGGTCACACAAAGTTGTCGGAAAATCCGATCGTTCTGAACGCGGTGACGTAAAACACGTACATCGGGACTATAAACGGGGCAGTAGCCAATAGCTTTCATCGGTTAATTTATTCTAAGCATGCGTGGCACTTTGTGCGTCGGATTTGTGTACACACAATCGAAATTTCCGACAACGGATTTTGTTGTCGGAAAATTTTATAGCAAGCTCTCAAGCTTTGTGTGTCGGAAATTCCGATGGAAAATGTGTGATGGAGCCTACACACGGTCGTAATTTCCGACAACAAGGTCCTATTACACATTTTCCGTCAGAAAATCCGACGGTGTGTACAGGGCATAACAGTTACACTATTGGATAGGTGACATCACAGAAGAATACTGCTGCCTATAGGTTGCAGCATTTATCTGCAGGCTCAAGGCTGTAATTTTTAACAGAAAAGCCTCGAGCCTGCATTTCCGGGGCTGAAATCGTTTCTCAATAGGCTTAGCAGGTGGTGTAGGCTATTAGGGATAGGCATTGTCATGATGATGTCACTAATAAAACTAAGGTTTGGGCAGATACCCTGAACACTTTGCCTATGAACCACAAATACTCATCATTCGTAGATGCAGGGAAAGCATTGAAGTCTAAAGGAGGGATCAACAAACTGTTATATACAAGGGGCACATTGTGCATTTACAAATATTTGGGGGTAGAAAAAAATCCCCATCGCAGGTCCTCTATTACATCAAGGTCCCCATAAGAGTCCCTCCTTAATCAAGTTCCCCATCTAAATCTTCTTTACATCAGGGTCCCCACCACAATTCCCCCTTCCATCAGGGTCCCTATTGAAGTTCCCCTTCCATCAGGATCCCCCTCAGAGCCCCCCCATCAGGGTCCCCATTACATGGGAGGGTTGACCCCCCCACTGACCCCAGCTGCGGGCTAGATAGAATCTTGTGATCAGCCGGATGGGGCCCACGGACAGTAGCGTGATGACCCCTGGTCTAAGGCATATAAAGGGGCCTGAAATCACCCTGGGAATCCTACCATAGCGTAATTTTGAATACAGACAGAAAATGGGATCCAACAATAATGCAATTTTCTGATTTTGATTCCAGACCCAACCAAAACCAGAAAAGTGAAGACCATTGTGGAGGAAGTGGTAGATGGGAAGGTCGTGTCCTCCTCTGTGCAGGAGGTTGAAGAGAAGATGAATTAAGATGAAAGGTCAAGATTTTCTTGCAGAGCAAATTGGAACTTGTGGGGGTGCAAAGGGCTAAGCATTGATTCAATTTTCCTTAATGTAAATTTAATCTTTTACAAAATTCTTGAGATTAAATAAAAATCTGTTCTGACTGCTACATTACGGGTATTCTTTTTTCAAAGCGTTGGTGTTGGGTTATCAAAAGCATGACTTATTACGCATGACAGTACAAGATGGGCTTTCACTTTAGTGACTAAAGGACAAGTACATTTTGACTATGCCCAAAAGAACTTCACCCCCCCATCTTCTTTTTCTGTTTCTGACACCTCTTTTGGGCTGAGAAGTCTGTCTACTGCATCAAAAAACAGCAGCAGAGATAAGGAGTTTTTTGAGACTTATTACATCTGATGGGGTGGGTGTTTCCATCCCTTTAGGGTGTATTTTTTGCAAAGTTGCAGAGCTATTCATCCCCTGAAACTGCATGTAATTTTATTCTGTTGGAATAGGGGCAAAAATATGTGTTATTAGGCTATTTTTTTTCTAGGTTCAATGTTTTCCATGCATACAGAAGTGAATCAGGAAAATGCTGTCAAAACATTTGTTTTTGCCCCATTCGCACAGACTGAATGTACATGCAGTTACATCAAACAATAGGTCTGCATTTTTTTTTGTATAAATATACCCCTTAAAATGCACCTGTCCTTTAAAGGCCAACTCCTCCACAATTGATATTTTGGTTTGGGGTAAATATTGGTGTGCTGAATCCCTCACTGCATGTGAGATTTTGTAGCAATGCTTTATTATTATTTACTATTATTATACATATTTCCAGTTTTCCATTTTTGGAATTTTTAGATATTGTTTACTTTTTATTATTTTTCCTTTTATTCAAGCAAACCTGCATAGACAAAGCATATTTAATGCCCTCTTACTCTGTTCAGCAGAGAAGAAAATATGGGAGAATTCAGGGTATGGAGGAACATGTGGGTCACTTCCCATCTTCTGACGTCACGATGCTGGTACTTGGTTTTAGCTCAGCTCTGTCAGATGACAACGGAGGAAGAGTCCTCAACCCTGAGTAATCTCTGGCTTCAGAAACTCAGAAATGAACCCCTTGCTGCTACTCTCCTGCAGCCCTTTAAGAGGGTCTTAAGGCTTGGCGGCTGGCTTCTTGACCATGTGACATCTGGGATTGCTTGTCACATGATCAGAATCACCTTACCTTAAACAATGACCAGGAGCTGTATGCTCCAGCTCAGTCACTTTGCTGGGTGTGTGCAGTAAACACTCTCTCTCAGCCCAGAATGGCAGTTCACCATGGACACATGCATGGCAGTTGGGTCTCAAAGTGTAAGTTTGTAAAAGATGACAACTAACACCAAATATTCTGGCCACCCCTTGGACCCCATGATGCCCTGTGCTGACGGTCTGTCACCACAATACACAGCCCAAAAGTAAGTATCAATCAAAATGCTGGCAAGTGCAAGCCCTCATTGGTCAGTATGTCCATATGATTGTGCTGACCAATGAGAAGAACTTTCTTTCCTCTTGGACAACTTAGCGGAAGAAGAAGAAGCCCCAGATGCATTTCTCATTGGTCAGCATGGTCACATGGCTACGTTGACCAATTGTAAGCATTATGAAGGATACTCACTCCAGGAGTTTTGCAGCGTATGGTTTATGGACAGCTACACAGGCAGCACGAGGGCATCATTGCCGCTATGTGGGGTCTGGAGGGGTGGCCAGGATATTTGGAGTTAGCTCACCTTTTAATCTTTTGTAAAAAGGTGAATTTATCCTTTAAGGCTCATCTGTCCTGCCGCAGCATATATATGAAAACAATCGGCAGAAGCAGTTTAACCTTCTTTTCCTCACGACCAACCGACCAGCAGTGAAACAGAGGGGCAGACAGATAAGAAATGTTGAGCATTTGCTGATAAGGAATGGGCAATAAAATAAACAGTTTGCTTTGCCATGATGCAGAAGACATGGGCAAGATAGCTATAAATCTATCTTTTTTTTTTTACAGATACTATACAGATACTATGAATAGTAGGTGATTTTTTAAAGGGGGAGGGGCCCAGGTAATATATGCAGATGATGCATTGTACTGCAATGTTTAAATATAAACTTGTTGGTTTTGGTTTTCTGGTGCAGAAGTATTTAAGGTTTCAGGGTTATAGGTTTATAGGTTTACAAAGGTACAACTTGATATATTCACTAAGTCCCCATTTGTACTTGAGCTTAGGTTATGTAGGTGATTTTGAGTCTTATTTTGTGTGTTTTTGAGTGTAATGCATACAGAAGCTTCTTTGGTTCAGGATCACGTGTTGATAACCCCATTAACTTGTATTATGGGAGCACCTTAAAATCGTGCATTTTTGCACCTTTTTTGCACTTTTTTTGCCTACTTCCATCAAATGTCAAAAGTAGGGATGAGCCGAACATCCCCCGCAGCAGAACATGCGAACAGGCAAAAAATTAGTTTGACCACGAGAACACCGTTAAAGTCTATGGGACACGAACATGAAAAATCAAAAGTGCTAATTTTAAAGGCTTATATGCAAGTTATTGTCATAAAAAGTGTTTGGGGACCCGGGTCCTGCCCTAGGGGACATGTATCAATGCAAAAAAAAAGTTTTTAAAATGGCAGTTTTTTTGGGTGCAGTGATTTTAATAATGCTTAAAGTGAAACGATAAAAGTGTAATATTCCTTTAAAGTGGTGTTCCGGCTGAAATTATACTTTTTAAATAAAAATACCCCTATAATACACAAGCTTAATGTATTTTAGTAAAGTTAGTCTGTAAACTAAGGTCTGTTTTGTTAGTTTATAGCAGTAGTTGGTTATTTTATAAACTTACAGCAGGCCGTGGCCATCTTAAGTCTGGGCATCTGAAGCCAGCCTGTATTTCTTCCTGGATCTCCTCCTTGCAGATCTCGCACATGCTCAGTGTAGCACAAGCAGTGTAATAGGTTTCAGGTCAGGTTTCCATAGCAACGGCAGTGTCAGAGGAAGTTGCTGCCCCTTCCCAGAAGGCATTGCAAACAGGAAATGATGCGATGGGCCGCGGCCAGGGAGGAGGAAGTGAAAAATGAATACAGCAGATATACAGTAAGTGCTGAGAATTTTTTTTTTTCAAATATCCAATTCGTTTACAGGGCACAGTTTAGTGAGGGATGCTGAAGAGTTGTAAAAGTGGGTGGAACTCCACTTTAAATTTCATACCAGGAGAGTGTCTATAGTATGCCTGTAAAGTGGCGCATGTTTCCCGTGTTTAGAACAGTCAGAGAGCAAAATGACATTTCTAAAGGAAAAAAAAGTCATTTAAAAGTACTTGTGGCTATAATGAATTGTCGGTCCCGGCAATACACATAAAAGTTCATTGATAAAAACAGCATGGGATTCCCCCACAGGGGAACCCCGAACCAAAATGTAAAAAAAAAATGCGTGGGGGTCCCCCCAAATTCCATACCAGGCCCTTTAGGTCTGGTATGGATATTAAGGGGAACCCCATGCCAAATTTTTTTTTAAAAATGGCGTGGGGGGTCCCCCTCAAAATCCATACCAGACCCTTCAGGTCTGGTATGGATCTTAAGGGGAACCCCCGTGCCAAAATGTAAAAAAAAAATAGTGTGGGCCCCCCTCAAAAATCCATACCAGACCCTTATCCGAGCACACAACCTGGCAGGCCGCAGGAAAAGAGGGGGGACAAGAGAGCCCCCCCTCCTGAACTGTACCAGGCCACATGCCCTCAACATTGGGCGGTTGTCCCCATGTCGATGGGGAGAAGGGCCTCATCCTTAAAACCCTTGCCCGGTGGTTGTGGGGGTCTGCGGGCGAGGGGCTTATCAGAATCTGGAAGCCCCCTTTAACAAGAGGACCCCCAGATCCCGCCCCCCGTGTGAAATGGTAACGATACCCCTATCATTTCACAAAAAATGTGTGAAAATGGTAAAAAAAAAGAAAATACAGCCTTGGGACAAATTAAAAAGTAAAACTGTCCCACAAAGTCTTCTTCTTCTTCTCACGCTCCGACGGACCGAAAAAGAAAAAAAAAAAAAAAAAGCTGCACGCCGCCTACGATCTGCCTCCATGGGAGGCACCCGCCGTAATGAATGGCCTCTCAGGTGACGTTTCTTTTATACCTGAGGACGGGGCCACACAATGATGTTGCCGGGTGACCCCGCCACCCTCTGACGCATGGGGACATCCTTATGGCTTCCCCATAGTGTCAGAGGGGGCGGGGCCACCCGATTACGTAACCGAGTGTCCCGCCCCCTCTGACGCTACGGGAAAGCCATAGGGATGTCCCCGTGCATCAGAGAGGGCCAGACCGCGTGGCCCCGCCCCCTCTGACGCTACGGGGATGCCATAGGGATGTCCCCGTGCAGCAGAGCGGGGCGAGGTCACCCAGCAATGTCATCGTGTGGCCCCGCCCTCAGCTATAAAAGAGCTGTCACCTGAGAGGCCGGTCATTACGGCAGGTGCCTTCCATCGTAGGCGGCGTGTGCCTTTTTTTTTTCTTTTTCGGTCCCTCGGAACGAAGAAGAAGAAGACTTCGTGGGGACAGTTTTATTTTTTTATTTTTTTAATAAAGGACTTGTCCCAAGGCATGTATTGTCTTTTTTTTTTCACACATTTTTTGTACCCGTTACCATTTCACACAGGGGGGGTGGGATCTGGGGGTCCCCTTGTAAAAGGGGGCTTCAAGATTCCGATAAGCCCCCTGCCCGCAAACCCAACAACCACCGGGCAAGGGTTGTGGGGATGAGGCTCTTCTCCCCATCAACATGGGGACAAGGTGCTTTGGGGGGGCTACCCCAAAGCACCCTCCCAATGTTGAGGGCATGTGGCCTGGTACGGTTCAGGAGGGGGGCGATCTCTCATCCCCCCCTCTTTTCCTGCGGCCTGCCAAGTTGCGTGCTCGGATAAGGGTCTGGTATGGATTTTGAGGGGGACCCCCAAGCCATTTTTAAAAAAAAAATTGGCGCAGGGTTCCCCTTAATATCCATACCAGACCTGAAGGGCCTGGTATGGAATTTGGGGGGGACCCCCACACATTTTATTTTTTTAAATTTTGGTTCGGGGTTTCCCTGTGGGGGAATCCCATGCCATTTTTATCAATTAACTTTTATGTGTATTGCCGGGACCGACAATTCATTATAGCCGCGAGCACTTTCAAATTACTTTTTTTCCTTTAGAAATGTCATTTTGCTCTCAGACTGTTCTAAACATGGGAAACATGCGCCACTTTACAGGCATACTATAGACACCACCCAGGTACGAAATTTAAAGGAATATTACACTTTTATTGTTTCACTTTAAGCATTATTAAAATCACTGCTCCCGAAAAAACGGCCGTTTTTAAAACTTTTTTTTGCATTGATACATGTCCCCTGGGGCAGGACCCAGGTCCCCAAACACTTTTTATGACAATACCATGCATATAAGCCTTTAAAATTAGCACTTTTGATTTCTCCCATAGACTTTTAAAGGGTGTTCCACGGTTTTCGAATTTGCTGCAAACACCCCAAATTGTTTGCTATTCAGCGAACAGGCGAACACCCGATGTTTGACTCGAACATCGGGCTTATCCCTAGTCAAAAAGTAGCTCAAGTAACTTTTAGAGAACATGCCAAATCTGGCCCGTCAGGCCATTTCATGTGGGCCTCGCACCCAGGGCTTTTTTTCAGCAAGGACGTGGCGGAACTCCATTCTGCCACTTCCGGCTCTCGCCCTCTGCTTCCTGCTCACCACTGTCACTTGTAAACACAGAATTGTTGCTCTACATAAAGATGGCCTAGGCTATAGGAAGATTGCCAAGACCCTTAAACTGAGCTGCAGCATGGTGGCCAACACCATACAACGGTTTAACAGGACAGGTTCCACTCAGAACAGGCCTCGCCATGGTCGAGCAAATAAGTTGAGTGCATGTGCTCAGCATCATATCCAGAAGTTGTCTTTGGGAAATAGACGTATGAGTGCTGCCAGCATTGCTACAGACCATACACCGCACACTGCATCAAATTGGTCTGCATGGCTGTCGTCCCAGAAGGAAGCCTCTTCTAAAGATGATGCACAAGAGAGCCCGCAAACAGTTTGCTGAAGACAAGCAGACTAAAGACATGGATTACTGGAACCATGTCCTGTGGTCTGAGACCAATATAAACTTATTTGGCTCAGATGGTTTCAGGCGTGTGTGGCGGCAACCAGGTGAGGAGTAAAAAGACAAGTGTGTCTTGCCTACAGTCAAGCATGGTGGTGGGAGTGTCGTGGTCTGGGGCTGCATGAGTGCTGCCGGGACTGGGGAGCTACAGTTCATTGAGGGAACCATGAATGCCAACATGTACTGTGACATACTGAAGCAGAGCATGATCCCCTCCCTTCGGAGACTGGGCCACAGGGCAGTATTACAACATGATAACGACCCCAAACACACATGTCTCCATACCTAAACCCTATTGAGCATCTGTGTGGCATCCTCAAACGGAAGGTGGAGGAGCACAAGGTCTCCAACATCCACCAGCTCCGTGATGTTGTCATGGAGAAGTGGAAAAGGACTCCAGTGGCAACCTGTGAAGCTCTGGTGTACTCACTTTTGTTGCCAGCGGTTTAGACATTAATGGCTGTGTTGAGTTATTTTGAGGGGACAGCAAATTTACACTGTTATACAAGCTTTACACTCACTACTTTACATTGTAGCAAAGTGTCATTTCTTCAGTGTTGTCACATGAAAAGATTGATTAACATATTTACAAACATATGTGGGGTGTACTCACTTTTGTGAGACAATGGGGGTTATTTATGAAAAGTAAATCCACTTTTCACTAAAAGTGCACTTGAAAGTGCAGTCGCTGTAGATCTGAGGGGAAGATCTGAAATGAGGGGAAGCTCTGCTGATTTTATCATCCAATCATGTACAAGCTAAAATGCTGTTTTTTATTTTCCTTGCGTGTCCCCCTCAGATCTACAGCGACTGCACTTCCAAGTGCACTTGTAGTGCAAAGTGGATTTGCCTTTCGTAAATAACCCCCACTGTATAAAAATCAATGAGGCCATACGCATAGCAGGGACTACAACCAAAAATGTGCACTGCGTTCAGCAGCTTACAAAAAAGATTTAGGACGCGGCTACGTCCAGAGCCGCACAGATCTGCATATTTTATGTATGTATTTACATAAACATAGGTAAACGCACGCATAGCCATTAGAAGGATTGCACGCATCTAAAAGCGAGTACTTAGGTTGCATATTTTACACAGGATCTACCCATGCAGAAAATACGCATATGCCAAGCAAATGAATCCTTAATTGTATTGTTGCAAGTCATCTAATATGGCTACAGTCATCCTAACCAGTACTTTCTGGTTCGGTGACAATGGTCATCAGGACAAATCTAGGAGGGAATCCTCCCAACAGGCACACACAGCAAAAAGAAAAAAAAATGACAGGGGTTCTAACTTTTCCCCACTCTAGCCAAAAAAAAAAAAAAAAAAAGCCTTTACATAGGCTATAAATGATTAACCCTTTCACACCTAAGGGTAAAACACATCTTAATGCCTAAGCCCAATTTTGCAACTTTGACATGTCTTAGTGAAACAGTACATATTATTGCAACAACTTAGTGCATCCAGGTGAATTATACCTTGGGTTTTTTTCAGGACAGATTGGGCTTTCATGTGGTGGTAAATGGTAATGGATATCTCCTGATTTATTTTTTTATTATCAAAGAAAAACTGGCCCAAAATAGTAATAAAAAATAATAAATAAATTTAAAAAATATATATTTTCTTTTAAATCTAGCTGAATATTTCTTGTTACTACCATAACCTACCCCCCAAAACAAATTCTCCTTCTCCTAACGATCGCAGCGATACCACATATGTGTATGTCATTTGTTGTTTATACCCACAGTACAGCCCAGAATCAATAGTGCGCATTTTTCAGTGTGTTTTAGCTAAAAACACACTGACACTAATTCTAATTTAATCACTTTAGCCCCGGAAGATTTAACCCCCATAATGACCAGGCCATTTTTTGCAATACGGCACTGCGTTATTTTAACTGACAATTGCGCAGTCATGCAACGCTGTACCCAAACATATTTGATGTCCTTTTTTCCCCACAAATAGAGCTTCCTTTTGATGGTATTTGATCACCTCTGCTGTTTTTATTTTTTGTGCTATAAACAAAAAATAGCAACAATTTTGAAAAAAAAAAAAATATTGTTTTTTACTTACTGCTATAAAACACATCCAATAAAAAAAAATAAAAAAATAAAAATTTCTTCATAAATTTAGGGCAATATGTATATTGCTACACATTTTTGGTAAAAAAAAAATTGTCTCCCGCTGTGTCCAATCACAGCGGGGCTGGGTCGCCGACAGCGCGCGTGTGTGCCTCAGACCCGGAAATGCAGGATCACGTACAGGTACATGGTTCTGCACAGGGGAGCCACCTTGGCACCGTATATGTACAATATACAGTCAGCAAGCGAATACAAAAAAAAAAATGTCCAAAAAATACTGACCTTTGATCCTGACCTTGACCCAAACACTAATCCTGGCACTGACCTAGATCAAACCTTGATCTATGTATTTATGTATTTTTTTATGTATTTTATTTCTTATTTCTTATTTTTATTTTTATTTTTTTCTACACACTCTTTTTTTTTTCCTCTCTCTACAAGGACAAAGATATATTTCTCATCCCCTGACAGAGACAGAAAACACAGGGGCGGGCTTCACAGTGACTGATCACTGTGATAGCCTATCGGTGGCTGTCACAGCAATCAGGTGACCCGGAATCTCGAGTTCTGGGTCCCGATTAATAGTACAGGGGGTGCCGGTGTCTTGCCGAGAAAGTTCCCCCGGCGGATAAGGACCCCTCTGTACTGTGCATGCGCTGCGCTTGCACAGTACGACCGCCGAAAGACTCTGAAGTTGAACAGCTGATCGTCAGCTCTACACGGCGCCTGCGCACTGAGTCCAGGTTCAAGCCCCACCATCCAAGTGGACATAGAGTTTGAATAAAACTATGCAGAGCGAAGCAAGGCCGTGCCCGAAGCGTGGCGAGAAAAGCGAGCCCATGAGGGGCCCTGTTACAGGCGCCGTGTACAGCTGACTTTCACCTATTCAGCTTTGGCTATTTTTGGCGGTTCGTACTGCGCAAGCGCTGCGCCTGCGCAGTACAGGGGGGTCCTTATCCGCCGGGGGGAACTTTCTCGGCAGAACACCGGGGCTCGCAGTGAGAGAAAGGGAGAAATACGCGGCCCCACAGAAAAAAAAAAACCCGGTCCAGTGGGGCTGTACATTAGTGTGACGTTGCGTCACCAAGGGGATAAACCATAATTGTAGTGGTTTAACTGTGATGCATTTTATTTTGAATGTCATGCAGAGAAGCTCACAGACTAACTTCTACTTTCCATTCATAACCCAAAAGATCTGCTTGTGATCCAAAAATGTTTCTGCAATGCTGTCTAGATCTAACCTAATACCAGGTGTATTGACTAATCTTTACTGATTAATGTTCTCCATAGAGGTGCACTGTTTGCTATGTTATACCGCCCCCTGCTGGACGCATAAGAAAGTTTGCAGAAGTTCTTTCAATATTTTGCTCAAGTTGTATCTGTAGCTCACCAGCGACATCATGTGGCAGTTTACTTTTTAGAATATTAATTTTATTTTACTATTCCCATAGTCCAGTTTTATTAAGAGAATAAGTCAGGAACCTGGAAATGTTCTTTAACCACTTCCACACCTGGCCTATTCTGGCACTGCTCTCTTACATGTAAAAATCATCATTTTTTTGCTAGAAAATTACTCAGAACCCCCAAACATTATATATGTTTATTTTTTAACAGAGACCCTAGAGAATAAAACGGCGGTCAATGCAACTTTTTATGTCACATGGTATTTGCGCAACAATTTTTCAAACCTGTTTTTTGGGGAGAAAAGAACGGTTTCATGAATTAAAAAATAACAAAACAGTAAAGTTAGCCCAATTATTTTGTATACTATGACAGATGATGTTACGCCGAGTAAATAGATACGTAACATGTAACGCTTTAAAATTGCGCACACTTGTGGAATGGCGCCAAACTATGGTACTTAAAAATCTCCATAGGCGACGCTTTAAAAATTTGAACAGGTTACAGAGGAGGTTTACATATGCGGGCGCAACTTATATGTGCGTTCGCTACTGTGCGCAAGCACACAGGGACAGGGGCGCTTTAAAAAACTTTTTTTTTTAATTGTTTATTTTACTTACATTTTTTTTTTTTTTTTACACTTTCTCTTTAAAATTTTTTTTATCACTTTTATTCCTATTACAAGGAATGTAAACATCCCTTGTAATAGCAATAGGGCATGACAGGTCCTCTTTATTGAGAGGTGTGGGGTCTATAGGGGCTGGAAAGATTGAGATTAAAAAAAAAAATGAGCGATCTCTTTCTTTCCAGCCGAGTTCTCGGCTTTGTTTACTTCTGCCGGCCGGCCGTGATGTCATAACGTCGGGCCCGGGCCTCCGAAGGTCATAGAGATGACACTGGGGACCATCTGGTCACCGGAAATCTCTATGATCAGATTCTTTCTCCGGTTCGCCGATCGGGAGTGCGGCTTGCAAGTACACCGCAGCGCGCCTACTCAAGAAACGCGTCCACTACTGGTGACGTCACCCCCTGCAGCCTGCTGTCCCCTACGCCTCACGTCTTGTCTCGAGTTTGTCTTCAGGAGCCGGCATAACCATCTTAACGGTGGACACCTCTCTGACAGAGGAAATACAAGGCCCAGGACTTAGGATCGCCACTATGACATAACCATGTCTATACTTTTATACCTATCACTTTCTGCTGAAATGTCAGTTTGACTAATTTATGTGTATTAAAGCTTCTTAAAAACATCTGCACCCAGAAGCGCCTCTCTCCTTGTTTTTTTTTTGCAGCTCCCTGGAACATGGTTTCTGTTCTAATATGATGGCAGCCCTGCTTACTCTAGACTTTTAACCCCTTCTGACCATCCGTACATAGACTTTTATATAGACTGTGTATATAAAGAAAACGGGCCGGTCACAGATCTATGATTGATCGTTTTACAGTTTTATTGCAGATTTTATTAGTTTTTCCATGGTTTTAGTTGTTGCGCCTCCACTTGTTTTATGAATTTTTGGTTCAGAATTTTCATTTTGGTGCACCACTAAGGCCCCTTTCACACTGGGGCGGTAGGGGGTGTCGGCAGTAAAAAAAGTATTTTTAGCGCTGTTTTACCGCGGTATTCGGCCGCTAGCGGTGCGGTTTTAACCCCCCGCTGGCGGCCAAAAAAGGGTTAAAACCACTCGTACAGCGTGGCTAAAGCTGCGGTATTGCCGCGGTATAGCCGCGCTGTCCCATTGATTTCAATGGGCAGGAGCGGTTTAGGAGCAGTGAATACAACGCTCCTTCCCCGCTCCAAAGATGCGACTTGCAGGAGATTTGTTCTTCTCCTGCCAGCGCACCGCTTCAGTGTGAAAGCCCTGGGCTTTCACACTGAACAAACAACGGAGGCTGTTTAGGGGCGGTTTGCAGGCGGTATTTTTAGCGCAATAACGCCTGCAAACCGCCCCAGTGTGAAAGGGGCCTTATATAGTTAAAAAAAATATAATAATAATAATAATAATATATTATATATATATATATATATACATACACACACACATATATACACACATACACATATATGTGTGTGTGTGTGTGTTAAAATATATATATATATATATATATATATATATATATATATATATATACATATATATATATATATATATATATATATATATACAGTAAAACCTCAGATTGCGGTTTACGATTGTTTCGCAATACAAGATTTTTTTTTTTTTTAATCTGACTCGATTTGTGAGCGTTGTCTCACAAGACAATCAGGATTCAAGCCTCTGGGGTGTGCAGTACCGCATGTGGCCAGAGGTGCGGGGGCACCGGTAACGCTCAGAGACATTTGGAGACACTTGGAGTGTCTCTGAGCGTCTCCGAGTGGTCTCCTAAAGTGTCTTCGGTGCCCCCCCACCTCTGGGCACATGCGGTACTGCATACACTAGTAGTGATACTGGAATGGAATTATCTGAGTTTCCATTGATTCCTATGGGGAAACTTGCTTTGATATACGAGTGCTTTGGATTACAAGCATGCTTCTGAAACGAATTATGCTTGTAATCCAAGGTACTACTGTATATTTATTTTTTCTATTATATATTAATAAAAAATTATATATATATATATATATATATACAGAAGGCAGGATCAGTGATGTCACAGGATTGGTCAAAAGACCACTGGAAACAATAAATAAATAAATAAATAAATATTTTCACATTCGCACACAGTGAATATACAGTGCCTTGCGAAAGTATTCGGCCCCCTTGAACTTTTCAACCTTTTGCCACATTTCAGGCTTCAAACATAAAGATATAAAATTTTTATTTTTTGTGAAGAATCACCAACAAGTGGGACACAATTGTGAAGTGGAACGAAATCTATTGGATTGTTGAAACTTTTTTAACTAATAAAAAAATGAAAAGTGGGGCGTGCAAAATTATTCGGCCCCCTTGCGTTAATACTTTGTAGAGCCACCTTTTGCTGCGATTACAGCTGCAAGTCGCTTGGAGTATGTCTCTATCAGTTTTGCACATCGAGAGACTGAAATTCTTGCCCATTCTTCCTTGCAAAACAGCTCGAGCTCAGTGAGGTTGGATGGAGAGCGTTTGTGAACAGCAGTTTTCAGCTCTTTCCACAGATTCTCGATTGGATTCAGGTCTGGACTTTGACTTGGCCATTCTAACACCTGGATACGTTTATTTGTGAACCATTCCTTTGTAGATTTTGCTGTATGTTTGGGATCATTGTCTTGTTGGAAGATAAATCTCCATCCCAGTTTCAGGTCTTTTGCAGACTCCAACAGGTTTTCATCCAGAATGGTCCTGTATTTGGCTGCATCCATCTTCCCCTCAATTTTAACCATCTTCTCTGTCCCTGCTGAAGAAAAGCAGGCCCAAACCATGATGCTGCCACCACCATGTTTGACAGTGGGGATGGTGTGTTGAGTGTGATGAGCTGTGTTGCTTTTACGCCAAACATATCATTTTGCATTGTGGCCAAAAAGTTCGATTTTGGTTTCATCGGACCAGAGCACCTTCTTCCACATGTTTGGTGTGTCTCCCAGGTGGCTTGTGGCAAACTTTAGACGAGACTTTTTATGGATATCTTTGAGAAATGGCTTTCTTCTTGCCACTCTTCCATAAAGGCCAGATTTGTGCAGTGTACGATTGATTGTTGTCCTATGGACAGACTCTCCCACCTCAGCTGTAGTTCTCTGCAGTTCATCCAGAGTGATCATGGGCCTCTTGGCTGCATCTCTGATCAGTCTTCTCCTTGTCTGAGCTGAAAGTTTAGAGGGACAGCCAGGTCTTGGTAGATTTGCAGTGGTCTGATACTCCTTCCATTTCAAAATGATCGCTTGCACAGTGCTCCTTGGGATGTTTAAAGCTTGGGAAATCTTTTTGTATCCAAATCCGGCTTTAAACTTCTCCACAACAGTATTACGGACCTGCCTGGTGTGTTCCTTGGTCTTCATGATGTTCTCTGCGCTTTCAACAGAACCCTGAGACTATCACAGAGCAGGTGCATTTATACAGAGACTTGATTACACACAGGTGGATTCTATTTATCACCATCAGTCATTTAGGACAACATTGGATCATTCAGAGATCCTCGCTGAACTTCTGGAGTGAGTTTGCTGCACTGAAAGTAAAGGGGCCGAATAATTTTGCACGCACCACTTTTCAGTTTTTTATTTGCTAAAAAAGTTTAAAATATCCAATAGATTTCGTTCCACTTCACAATTGTGTCCCACTTGTTGGTGATTCTTCACAAAAAATTTAAATTTTATATCTTTATGTTTGAAGCCTGAAATGTGGCAAAAGGTTGAAAAGTTCAAGGGGGCCGAATACTTTTGCAAGGCACTGTAGATGCAGGTCCACGGAAATAATAGCTTTGTAAATGTTTCATAAATACATCCTGTGTTCAGTCCGGTGCCCAAACATTATTAATAATAAGTAAAAAAAAAAACATATTGTAGAGCCACTTCTACTGTAAAACTTCATGTATAATCGTTCTGTGTAAATGGGGGCAAATTGAATGTTATTAAGCTATTTTCTCCCCAGGTCAAATGTTATTCGCACAGAATAGAGTGAATCAGGAAAATACCATATTATATGGAATAGATGGAGGTGATGATTTGGGATAAAATGGTGATCCAACATCAATGTATTGAAAAATCAGACAGAAACAACTCAACCAGAGATGGATTAAGGCTAACCATACACCATACAATTGTATTGTACAATCTTCTTTAGCTCTACGATCAGCTATGTAATGTAAGGGGCCTGCCTGATTGGCTACAAATGAAATAGATTGTTTAGATTTGTTCTCACATTACATAGTTTTGGCAAATCTGTAAAAGGTTGTACAGAGATTGTACAACCAGATTGTATAGTGTATGGCCAGCTTAAGCCAATCCTAGGCAAAGTAGGAGCTTGGGCACTCCCCATCTCTTTAGTTGATATTGATAATGGTTATAATAGTCACAGAAAAGCTGGCATAGACACTATCTGCCTACAGTACATGTGTGAAGTGACAGCCAGTTACGCAGATTTGACCCCTGGTACACCGCAGGAGCCTAGCTAAAAGCTAAAAGCTACCTAAAGCTTTTAGCCCAGCATAGCTAAAAGCTATGCTGGGCCCCCTGGGCTGCTATGCGGGGCCCCCTGGACTGCTATGCGGGGCCCCCTGGACTGGGCTCCAGGCTCCTACTTAGGTTACCTTGTGGATAATCCGGCTCTACCGGAGACACAACCAACCGGATCCCAACCCCTTTCTGTGCATCAGAGATATATCAGATAACAGGCAGAGTCTCCTTTTCATTCATTCCCAATATTCACCAGCAGGTGTCACTGTTCCCACATAATGATAACAGAAGCCCTGACACCAGTCCTAGTAATGGTATCTCCCTGACCAGGATGGATTTATGACTTCCAGGAGATCCATCACACTGACTGCCTTGTGAAGTAGAATAGTTTCGAGCTATGAGACATACCACAGAAAAATGTGCAAAGATGAATGTGATTGCACAAGGGCCCCTTTGCTCAGACATTTATTGGCATTTCAGAGGCACTTAAAGGATTATCAGAAATGTTGCTTAAAGCCAAAATTTGATCTGCTTATATTCCCCCCCCCCCCCTTATTAACATAGTAATACAATTTTTAATTACAAAAAGTTTCTGTTTTTATGACATACTTTATTATATATCCATTTTAAGAAAAAGAGAAATCCCCCTTCCATGGGACTTTAAAGGCAACACACACTTGGGTAATACAAAAAAATCTATTTTATTCAGTGTATATAAAAAAATGTTCGATCATACAAATAATCAATGATTAAAAAACATCAAATGGTATATAAAGAATACATACAGAAAAAAAGAAAAAACAAAAAAACAGCAATTTACATGAACAATATGACGATATAATAATACTCTCCAGTATATAGTAATCCCCGGTACCCGACGCGTTTCTGATTAAACACCTTTGTCAGGGATATAGGATAGGAGTGATTATAGTCACAATTTGTTTTCGTAACTCAGGGACTTCCTGTAACCAGTGATTATCACTGGGTCTTTATGCTTCTCTATGGAATGGAGGAAGATCATGGCTGGTGGGAGTGCTTGTGGGGTGCAGTACATAGCTTACTAAAATCACCACAGCACCCTGACACATTATCCCTTTCAAGACCCCTTAGCACTGATGCAAGCAGTAGGCTGGCTCCTGGGAGGATGTAAATGTAAAAATGCCTCGATGGGTGGGTGTCATTTTGAAGGAGATCGAGTATATAGGCGGGATGTATATTTACAGGCACATCATCCTAAGTGATGTCCACAGGTGATGCTTTGCCTTCATGATTGGAGAACTAAAATCTAATGAAGGAAAGGGGCAGACCTGGGAGAAAATAAATAATGGAAATCCAGTAAATGAAAGGGGCGGGTCAGGGAAAGTCAGGCTTGGGAGAAAAGGGCTACATGATGTTGGATGTGCTCCAAACAGAAAATAAGACTCTATCTGACTTGCTACACACTGTGAGAAGCTCAGAGTGTGCAGTAAAAGCTGAGTAAGCAATTTTAGTACAGGAGAGGAGCCGGTACAGGAGAGGAGCCGGTACTACTGTGCAAGACTGAAAGGAGGGCTGGAGTTCAGCTTTAACCACTTTATCCCTGGAAGGAATGACTAGGCCATTTTTTGTGATACAGCACTGTGTTTAACTGACAACAGTGCGGCGTTGTACCCAAACAAAATGTATGTCCTTTTTTCCCCACAAATAGAGCTTTCTTTTGGTGGTATTTGATCGCCTCGGCATTTATTTATTTTTTGCGCTATAAACAAAAAAAGAGCCACAATTTAAAAAAAATAAAAATAATATTTTTTACTTTTTGCTATAATAAATGTCCAAAAAAGAAAATGTAAAAAAAACTAATTTCCTCATCAGTTTAGGCCAATATGTATTCTTCTACATATCGCAATAAGTGTGTATTGATTGGTTTGCACAAAAGTTATAGCATCTACAAAATAGGGGATAGATTTATGGCATTTTTATTATAATTTTTTTTTTTCTACTGGTAATGGTGGTGATCAGCAATTTTTAGTGGGACTGCGACATTGCGGTGGACAGACCGGACACTTTTTTGGTACCATTGAAATTTATACAACAATCAAAGCTAAAAATAGCCACTGAGTGCTGTATAAATGTCACTGGCAGGCAAGGGGTTAACACTAGGGGGCGATCAAGGAGTTAGGTGTTCCCTAGGGAGGTGTCATGAAAGACGTCCTGTTAGTTCAGGCGTCGGCGGAAGATCGGTTAACAGAACTATTGTCAGTAGAGCCAGAGGACGCGTTCGGAGATGCGTTGACGTGAACGGACGCATGCGGGTGCACGCTAATACGAGCGGGTGTACGCGGGTACACGATGAGATGAACGGGCACGTACGATCGGTACTCGGGCGTGCACGTGTGCACGCGGCGGCGCGCAGGCGTGCGGTGTGACAGCTTTTGGCGCCATTAGGCCTATTTAAGCGTACCTGTCAGCATGCTTCCTTGCTGTCTGGTCTACAGCGTTCCTTGTGACCCTAAGCTTCCAGTATACCTGTTTACCTGTTTCCGGTTACCCGGCTTGTTCCTGACTTCTCCTGTTTGCTGCCAGTCCCCGACCTCGGCTTGTCTGACGATTCTCCTGCCTCATCCTTCAGTTATTACCTGCCTGTCTGTTGCCGACCCGGTCCGTGCCCTGACTACTCTCCTGGTTCCGTTTATACCTGCTCTGCTTACCTGTGTTTGACCCGGCCTGTCTGACTTTGCTAGTGCTTCCAGTGGGACTACAGAACACCTCCCTGCTGCCTGCTGGTTCGTGGGTGTCTGCTAGCTTCAGTGCTTCCCTATCCAGTCAACAGTTCCAGTGTTCCTGCCAAGAGTTCCGGTTCATCTACCAGTTGTTCCAGTGCTTCAGTTGTGCTACAGAACACCTCCCAGTTGCCTGTTGTTCCTGAGTTCCTGCTAGTGGATCCAGTGTTCCTGACAGTCCTCCTGCCGCTGCACCAGAGGTCCAGATTAACCCCACACCTGCCACTTACCAAGCACTTGTGGCCCCCTGCGCTCTTGAGTCCCTGTCTTCTCTATCAGGGGCTCTCGAACCAGAGGCACACGAGAGGCTACTCCTTGCATTCTGGGCTCCACCACCAGGTATGTGACAGGAGGTGTTTCTAACTGTGGGAGGAGTGTAGTGACTGGAGGAGGAGAGAGATTGCAGTTCCTGGTCACTAGGAACAGCAGATCTCTCTCTCCTCCCCTGTCAGAACGGGGATCTGTCTGTTTACATTGACAGATCCCCTCTCTGGCTCTCTGAGGAGCCATCGCGGGTGGCCGGCGGACATCGGCTCCGGCCTCACGCCACGGGCGCGTGCGCGCCCCCTAGTGGTCTTGAAGCGGCCGACGTACCATGATGATGATTCACCCAGGAGAGCCAACCTGCCGCGGCGGCTGGCCTTTAAGTAGTTAAAAAAAGTTTTCCTATTGGCTGACACCCCACCCATCAAGGCATTTTGATATTTGCATAACTCCTCCCAAGAACCAGCCCACTGCGTTAAGTGGTATTAAAAGCTTTTTTTATTTTTTTAAATAACAAACTTGTCATACTAACCTGCTCTGTGCAGTGGTTTTGCACAGAGCAGCCCCGACGCTCCTCTTCCTGGGTCCCCCGCCAGCGCCCCTGGCCCCTCCCTCCTGTCATGTGCCCCCCACAGCAAGCAGCTTGTCTGCTGCATAGAGAAAGTTGATGCAAAGAATACATGAAGGCAAAAAACCTTGAGCCTTTAAAACCACTTTAAGAGCCCTTTCACAATGATAGCGCGGGCCGTCGGCAGTAAGACTAGCGGCGCTTTTCTGTAGTTTTAGAGGTACTTTTCGGCCACTAGCGGCCAAATAAAGGGTTAAAAGTGCCCGCAAAGTGCCGCTGCTGAGGTGCTTTGCAGGCGCTTAATCAGCGCTGCCATTGACTTCAATGGGCAGGTGCGCTTTAGGAGCGGTGTATACACCGCTCCTAAAGCGCCTCAAAGAAACTGCTTGCAGGACTTTTTTTGACGTCCTGCCGGCGCAGCGCCCCGGTGTGGAAGCACTCGGGCTTTCACACTGGGACTGCAGATGAGGCATTTTTTAGGCACTTTACAGGCGCTATTTTTAGTGCTAAAGCGCCTGAAAAACGTCTCCTTTGTGAAAGGGGTCTAAATCAGAGCACATCGATGGCCTGTTTTACAAATATGAAATGAAGAATACATGACTGGGAGGAGTATTCTTTAACCCCTTTCCTCCCACGCTATAGCTGAAAGACAGCTATAGCGCGGGCTAACTTTGCCAGGAGGGCACACATAGACATGTTCCCGTGATCGCGCTGCCTGTGCACCCCCTACGGCTTTCAGACACAGCTGATCACAGATCAGGGTAAAGGGCCAATCACAGCGGCCATTACCCCGTGATCAGCTGTGTCCAATGACAGCTGATCATGGATGTAAACACACTTTCAAGTCATCTACTTTTCTTTCCTTTTTTTTAAAAGGTTCGGTCTTTTTTCGTTTGTTTAGCAAAAAAAAAAACAGTAAATACCACCAAAAGAAAGCTCCATGTGTGTGAAAAAAATGATAAAAATTCCATATGGGTACAGTGTAGCATGACCACGTAATTGTCATTCAAAGTGTGACAGCACTGAAAGTTGAAAATTAGCCTGGGCAGGAAGAGGGTAAAAGTGCCCGGTAGGCAAGTGGTTAATAAAACATATGGAGTTTCATTCACATCTGTGTGTTTCATGACTGTAGGATAACAGATGTAATTAACATGCCCTTCTGCCACCACTATAAACCCTTACCCCAATAATTCAGACCACACCGATATTGGAGTATAAAAGGCCGTAGCAGCCTATTTTATTTAAACAAATATATCTTAGAATATCAACACTATGGATATAAAACATATCCAACATAAAACAGCAAAACAACAACATCTGTTAAACAACCTGTCTAATTTCTCAAGCGTTGGTCTGAGCAATATCTTCATAATCATCAGTGTCCAATAACAAAAACTTACCCTGCGGTCCCATCAAATTTGTCACATAGGCCTCAAGCCAACAAGCTGGCTCAGAGACTACCAATGACCGCAGAGCCCCATTATCACTTCCCGGTTAACCTCCGTTAACCGGGAACCACCATCATGAGCCATATCAACGCTGGCTCCCAAAAAAACTCTTACTTTTTGCCATCTTTTTTCTCTTGCCCAGACCAACGCCCGCCACAGCACACGAGAATAAAACCTTATTCTTGTGTGCCCCTCCACACCCGAAGTGCTCGCTGTATGCCATCTTGTAAACCTAAGGCCCACAAGTCTATACCCACTTGGTTCAAGTGAACCCCATCAGACCTTAAATACCTCCAGGTTTCAAACTCAAGTTCAAGGTGTCTCACCGCTAAACCACCATTATTAATCACAAACTTGCTCACTTCTCTGTTTATTTTTCTCCGTGCCCTGTTCACACCTTCTACCGACCTAGCCATCCTCCATGATGTCTGCGCCACCATGTCGGACCAGACAATCACCATCTTAGGAAAAGCTTCCTTCAACTGCCAAACGTCCAACTTTATGTCCCGTTTAATGTCTACCATGGCCCTAACGCACAAGTCATTGCCGCCTAAATGAATAACTAATACGTCCGGCGGCCTATCTCGTTGTGCATACCGATGAACCTCAGCAACCAACCTTCCCCACAACATGCCGGGGAACCCCAACCACTTGATACATGCCTCCCGTTTGCTGAAACCCAATTGCCTACCCTCAAAAACGTGCATCACCTCTCCGTGCCCCCCAGGGCACGTAAGAATGGCCCATAATCCAGACCATCCTCGGCAATGAATCTGAAACAGAAAAAAAGAAAAACAACCGAACAATAAAAAAACTCCTATATTCCACCTTCTTTACCACATCCCCATAACAGTGATCCCATAACAGAGATCCCATAACAGAGATCCCATAACAGAGATCCCATAACAGAGATCCCATAACAGTGATCCCATAACAGAGATCCCATAACAGTAATCCCATAACAGTGATCCCATAACAGAGATACCATAACAGTGATCCCATAACAGAGATCCCATAACAGAGATCCCATAACGGTGCATGCATACCGTTTCTGACTGCTTCCGTAGCTGCTCCTATCCTAAACGAATAGGACGAGAAATCCTTCTCATCCAGGCCCAAACCCCGTATGCATTTGTAAAGACTGCCACAAATTGAAATCTAGATAAAAATTCACCACTTAAATGTACCAAAAAGGGGCCCGGTCGTTCTGAACGAACTTTTAAAAATTCCCGAACTGCTTCTACCGGGCATAATTGTGATCCCTTCACTGGGTAAACTTGCACCAGTCTTCCTTTTCCCAGCTGATCGGTCTTAGATTTCCGTAACCACAACTTTAACCCCTCCGCTCCATACTGTACATCATGATAACCCAGCCCCCCTTTCACTTTCCTAGAAGGGCTGACTAATACCCCGATCATGACTTCCTATAGCCCTTCATAGCCTGCCTTACCCAAAATACCTTTAGCAAAGTCCACCTGTCCTTGTAATTTAAACAGAAAAGCCAAACCCGCAACCGTCTTATTTACCACGACGCAGACACGCCTTCCTCCATTTTTCTGGCAATGTAATAAATCAACAACAACCTCACTTCTCGCCCCACCGGCTCCTCCCCTATTCCTTGAACAAACCCCATCCATTCGTTCCATACTTTAGAGTACGCTGCCCATGTAGACCCACTCACCGACTTCCTTATCCATCCCGCGATGAGGCCAATGCTATCCCCCACAGCCATTCGGGACAAGGTACTCCTTGCTGCTCCGCCTCCGGTGCCAACTCCCGAAACCTGTCCCACTGAAAGTGATACAACGCATCAGCTATCACATTTTCCACCCCTGGTAAGTGTACCGCATGAATGAAAACATTCAACTGCAGACAGCGCAATACTAAGTGTTGCAATAACCTGATCACTGGCGTGGATGATGCCGTAATCCCGTTGATAACTTGCACCACCCCCAAATTGTCCCCATGGAAACGCACCTTCAGATCCCTGAATGATGTTCCCCACAGCTCCACTGCCAGCACTACCGGAAACAACTCCAGCAGCACCAGATTCTTCGTGAATCCTGCCTCCACCCATGCTTGGGGCCATGGTCCTGCACTCCAATGTCCCTGAAAAAATGCCCCAAAACCTGTGGAACCTGCGGCATCCGTGAATAGTTCCAGGTCAAAGTTGCTGACTGGACCAGACATCCACAGTGCCCTAACGTTAAAAGCTTCCAAAAACATATACCACACTCTCAAATCTGCCCTGTGCGTTTCTCTTAATCGCACGAAATGTCTCAGTGATTTTATTCCACACGTGCTAGACGCAAGCCTGCGACTAAACACCCTCCCCATCGGTAATATGCGGCATGCAAAATTCAGCTTGCCCAATACTGACTGTAGTGTCCTTAACTGCACTTTCTTTAAACCTAAAAGCCCTGCAATTTCTCTCTTCAGATCTTCCAGCTTATCGTCCGGCAGCCTGCATTCCATTGCGTCCGAATCTATGACAATGCCCAAAAAACTGGATGACCATTCACGGTCCCTCCGTCTTATCAGCAGCCAATGGAATGCCAAATCTATCTGCGATGTGCTCCAGCGTGGCTAACAGCACCACGCAAATCCTGGAGGCCGCCGGACCTATACAAAGAAAAATCGTCTAGGTAATGAATAACAGAATTCACCCCCGACACATCCCGCACAACCCATTCCACGAAGGAGCTAAAGTGTTCAAATATCGCGCACGATATTGAGCAGCCCATGGGTAAGCAATTGTCCACATAGAATTCATTGTTCCAATGACAACCTAGTAGCCTAAAACTATCCGGGTGCACCGGCAGTAGTCTGAAAGCAGATTCCACATCCGCTTTCGCCATCAGGGCCCCCTAACCGTAACGACGGACCCATCCCACTGCCGCGTCGAATGAAGTATAGGTCACGGAGCACGCCCCCTGATCTATAGCATCGTTCACTGACCCCCCTTTTGGGAAAGATAGGTGATGAATTAGCCTAAATTTACCTGGTTCCTTTTTTGGTACCACCCCCAGCGGCGAGACCACCAGATCGTCAAACGGCGCCGCTGGAAATGGGCCACCCATCCGCCCCAATGCAACTTCCTTCCTTAGCTTCTCCAAAAACACATCCGGATGTTGCATTGCTGACCGCAAATTGCGTGGAACCGGTGGAATCACCGTCAACTCGCATGGGATCTTAAAGCCAACCGAAAAAAAAACCTACCTCCAACAATTGAGCTGCTGCCCTGTCCGGATACCTACCTAGAAACGGTCGCATCCTTTCCACCTTCACTGGGGTCCTCCCTTTTGTTTGCAGTCTCTCCTGTACGTGCTTTTCCCTGCTTGGAACCTCTGGACCCGGGGTGAGATCCCCCGCACCCTGAACACTCGTGTTTATACTTACATGCGACTCCAAACCTGCATGTCCCGGTGTTGTATTGCCAACAAACCCCTTTTCTATTTCCGACCGAATGTCCCTGGGACGAAGGTCCACCGCCCCCCCCCCCCTGAAAAAACTGATTGGGGGCCCTCGCCGTCGTCATCAATTTCATCCAGAGGCTGATGTCCTTGTGATCCCAACGCAGAGCCGGCCTGACCGCCCTCCGTTGCCGGAATTGTTCGTCATACCTCAACCATGCTGTTCCCCCATAAACTCTGTACGCCTCACCAAATAGCATCTTGATAACAAAACAGTGCCGAACAATGCTCGGGTTGTTTTTCCCCTATCACACTTGCCATAATCGCAAACGCTTGCAACCAGTTAGCAAACGTTCTAGGGATCAAACGATATCTCCTCTTCTCCTCATCCTCCTTCTTAGAGCCATCCGGCTTAACTCTATCAAGATTAAATTTTTTCAATGGTAGCAGTGAAAAAATTTCCACATACTCACCTTTTCACAGTTTTTTACGCACTTCTTGTTTTAAGTGCGACCCTAACGGTCCCTCATAGCAAACATAGACCTCGCATTTTGCCGCGTCAGCCAACCTTGTTATGTCCTGCCTGCCAGCCGCCTGATTTTTCCGTCCCTTCCGCGGCCCCACTCACTGTCACCGCTGGGCTGGGCAATGCGACTGCGGCCTGCACCACCGGCCCTACACTTTTTTCTGCTCCACCTGTTGCCCCTACCGCCCCTGCAACCCCCGGCGGAACCCATGCCGCCGCCGGGCCCGTGCGACCCTTTTCTGCCGCTTCAAAACGCTGTAAGAGCTCTTTTATGCCTGCCAAGAAAACCCCCTAAGCCAGAGGCCCCCCCGTTTGTGTCATTCACTCTGCCAGCTTCACTCACACCTGCAACCCCCAGCCCCCCACTACTCGGCAGACCTGCAACAGAAATCATGACATTAGACTCACCAGGCTGCACAGGCGTAGCCTCATCAGCCGGACTTCTGTTCTCCACCGCTGTTGTCCTCCTGGAGGGGGGGGGCGCCTCTTCCTCTGACCCGGACCGCTCATCCTCCCCAATGCACTCTCCTTCTTCCTCCTCAGCCGATGAATGCCCACCCGACCTGGACACCAAGGTTGCCGTGGAAACCGCGGCCGTACACCCCCGCCTCCACGTATCCCATCTGCCTGTCGTTTTTTGCTGTACCTTGCCCGGACCGGTGTTGGGAACCACAGTCCTGCCGTCAGGTACTATCGCTGCTCTACCCGGCCGTCCTCTCTCGCTTCTTCTGCGATCCCCTGCCGTGGAACCAGAAGGCCCAGGGATCTCTCCTCGTGCACTGCTGCGCACATCCGACTCCCTCACTCTGGGGGCGGGGCTAACGCTTCTCTCCACTCTGGCTGTGCTAGGCCGCTGCGCCGCTCCCGCTCCATCCCGCTGACCACCATTCGTTCCACCCTCGGTTCTCCCCCGTCCCTCCCGTTCGCTTGCCACTCTCTTTGGCGGCGGGCCCGCTGAGGGACCGGAGTGAGTCCCAGGCTGCCGCTGTTCAGGGGAAAACCTCTCTGGGGGCCGCGACCGCCGAGTCCTAGTGTCGCTCGTTACCCCCCTGCTAGATGCAGGCTCTGTTCCCCTCACTGCTTCCTCTAAGGTGTCCTGGAGCCAGGCTGCCCCTCTCACCATTGCTTCTACTCTCATCTGCTCCATCAGGCGCTCCAGGTCAGCCATGCTGCTCTTCAGGGAACTTTCTTCAGGAAAACTGTTACTCCCCCCAGGGCGGGATGAACTTATAAAGACCCTCCTAGTGCCTCCCCCTCGGTTAACTAATATACACTCCCCCTCTGTGTTAACTCCACTGCTGCCACAGTCATGTACTCCCTCCACCTATGCATTACATGCTGTGTTCCGGTCCTTTCTGGAACGAGCGCAGAAAAAATGCGAGGTGTGCTTAGTCGTTCATGGCACCTCAAACGTGGCCAGTAAATGCGGGTTTAAAAATGCACGGTGAATAAAGTGTGCCAAGCTCTCCAGGGGCTTCTTTGGCGTGTTTGTCATGTATGAGGCGGACTATTCAAATGAAGAGGCTGCTCTATGATGTCACGCAAACAAAAAAAATGCTCATTTGCAAAACATGAAGTGTGAATGGGGCCCTAACATCTAAAATACTAACATCTTTCCCTGTGAACAAGTCCACCCTGTATTCATTGTCAGTAGTTCTGTGTTTTATCATCAAAATAGGTAGCTGTTCTTTGTGTGGACTCTTCCTTCTCCTAACCTCAAGATGGGAACATCCTTTGGAAACAGACTATGGTTAGTAAAGGCTGCAACTGGGGAACATTGCTGTAAGGTCTGAAGCAAGTATGTGGCGGATGGCTGGGGATTGGGATTGGACAGGGCCAGGTGTCCCCTAGAGTGAGGCCTTTTTAGGGAGAGGTGCAGGAATTTAATCCATGGTAATGGGCACCCTGGGGAGCCTTTTTCCCATTGTATCCTGGCGGGTATATGGAACCAAGTCCAGACTGGAATATGCTTTCTTCTTGCATTGATCTTCTCATTTCCTGATTGAAGCTACGTGTGGCCTGGTTTCTTCTTTTATGGTCTTCTTTCTTTTGCTGTTCCTTGCACTGTTGCTGTAGCAGGCTATGATTGGGTGTCTGGGCCCATAACCAATTAGAAATTCTGTATATAGCCATGCAGAACAGACAGTGCACAATCCACATGGGCTTCAAGTGCTGCTTAACTGCAGACAGGAAACAGGAACATTATACAGGAAGAAGACATAGAGTATGGTCATAGATGTAGCTAAAGACTGCCATCTACTGAATAAAGAATATGATTGTAGTTGTACAAAAATACATGAACAATGCATACCTCCCAACTCTTTGAGATGAGAAAAAGGGACACCTATTAGCAAAAGTATGTAGGCATAGGACACACCCCCTGCCACACCCCCTTAAAGGAGAATAAAACATAAAAAAATATTGGTTAAACCCACAAGTGCTGTTTTTTTACCACTGGTCTTTAAAATTTACAAATGCAGCAATTTAGAAATTGAATTAAAGGTTTAGCACTGGAAAACCCTTTTTGAAAGATAAAAAGTGTGTTTTATATACAACTCTATAGATCAGACCAAAATGAGGGACAGATGAAGAGGAAAGAGGGACAGAGGGACTTTGTTCCAAATCAGGGACAGTTGGAAGCTATGACAATGGATTCCAACATTCCAACATTTTTTTTCAATAGGAGCATTGTAAGCATTTGAATTTTACCTTGATATATACAGTCTACTGTGCAGTCAGTACCGAGCAGCTCAGAGGGAGATGGAAAATTAGCACAATACAATCGCTTGTGTTGTACTTTAGCGCTCATAGGAGGAGAGAGCAGAGTAACAGAGAGATGAACTCAGTGTGCTTCTTCTCCTCTCAAGTACCTGCTTGCTTTGCTCAGTTTGCGCCTGCCCTGGCGTAATAGCAAGGCACTATAGCATTGTGTATAAGACCTAGGGCAACCAAGTACCGGTAGGCCTGATTGCCTTTGAAGTAAAACACATAGCCAAGTATTATTCTCCACAATTTTTTTATTGTGCATGAAAAAAAAAAGAAAACAAATAAAATTAGACATGCTATCTGCCAATAGAACTTAAACAAAAAGTGCATTCTATGCATCCAAAAATATAGAAAATATACCAAATCAAATCATTATTCAACCAAAAAAATAATGTCAAAGCAATAATTTCAAGGCCAATAATAAGTAACACATTATCTAGTCCGATTCTGCAACATGGCTGGTTGATGAACGGCTGTTCAGAAACGAAATGAAAAGTGCGAAATGAAAAGTGCGAATCAACACTCACCAAACTTCTACTAACACGAAATTAGCAGAAGGAGCCCAAAGGGTGGCGCTAAAGAGCTGAAAAACAACGTAGTACGTCACTACGTTCGTATTTGTTGGCCAACAATTGTGTGACCGTGTGTATGCAAGACAAGTTTGGGCCAACGCCATTCGGACAAAAGTCTCCGGTTTTGTTGGCCTACAATCCGATCGTGTGTACGAGGCTTTAGAGTGTGCAGTGAAATCTAAGTAAGCAATTTCAGTACAGGGAAGGGAAGGATGGAGTTCAGCTTAAAAAAAGTGTTCCTATTGGCTAACACCCACCCATCAATGTGTTTTGATATTTGCATAACTCCTCCCAAGAGCCAGCCCACTGCTTGCATAAGAGCATTTTGATGGCCTGTGATAAAAATATGAAATGAAGAATGTATGTTTGAGGGTAAAGAATGTTTAGTAAAACATTTTAGGCCGCCTTCACATCTGCGCAATCCAGAAACATGCATAGAAACGCGAAAAACATGTGTCGTGCTTGCGATGCCCTTAATTGTTAAAGGCATCCCAGATGCAGCCAGCAAACATGCGTTTTTGTCCTGCAACAAAGGCGCTAAAACGTGCGGTAAAAAGTTGCAGGCACATTTGTCTTGCATAGGAGAGTCCAATCAAATAAATGGGCTGCTCTATGCTGCCGGATGAAAAACGTGCAAAAAATAAAATAAAAAAACGGTACGAAAAAAAGCACATTTACAAAGCGTAAACTGTGAATGTGGCCCTAACACCTAAAATCTTTTTTTCCTGTGGACAAGCCCATCTTGTATTCATTGAGTCTGCAATTCTTCCAACTGCTGCAAAGTGGCAGTTGATGGTAAGAAAGCGTTTAGTCTGTAATTTGACAATAGAAGAGTTTTATATTCAATAAAGAATATCTAGGAGTTATTGCTACTTTTTTGGCATGAAAATAGGCAATTTCCTTACCACAACACTGGTTTTCTTCCAGTGATGCAACACAGTGAATTATGATCTAGACAGAGCTTGTTTGGAGGTCCATAGATTATGAAATTGTGGTGAGGTGTGTAGGTGTGTACTTACTACGACACAGGCAGGCACAGAGCACGGTTCTCACAGTCCTCTTCTCGCTGACTAAGACATATTCTGTGATCCGTTGATTTGATGTTGATTTTTGTTTATAGTTTCTTAATTTTCTTAATTTTATAATTGACCTCAATCATCTGAACATTATTAAATTTCAGATGTGTGCAAGACCGTACAAGGCGAGAATTATATATATATTTAGAAAGAAAAATTGTAGAGCTATTTCTCCTGTAAAATTGCATGTTCTGTGCATATGGGGACAAATTGAATGTTATTAAGCTATCTCCTCCTCAGGTCAAATGTTATTCATTCACACAGAACGGAATGAATCAGGAAAATACTGCATTAAAGCCACTAGATGGAGCTAATGAGTTTAGGAACCCAATACTTATTTAGTATGATCATCAGCTTCATCTAGTGGCTGCAGTGCTGTATTATTCTGATTAATTCATATTCCCTATGAATGAAAAACATACAACCTGGAGAAAAAATAGTGTAAGTGGGCACTCTGATGGGG
This sequence comes from Lithobates septentrionalis, assembly GCA_037952835.1. Lineage (NCBI taxonomy): Eukaryota > Metazoa > Chordata > Amphibia > Anura > Ranidae > Lithobates > Lithobates septentrionalis. Next base: position 243,182 of record JBBDGP010002289.1, read on the forward strand.
ACACTTGATGTAAAGGGGCACTCTGATGAGGACACCTAATGTCAGGGGGCACTCTGAATGATACAGCTGATGTAGGTGGGGACTTGATGGGGACAGCTAATGTAAGAGGGCAACCTGATGGGGGCAGCTGATGTAGGAGGGTCCTCAGGTAGGACAGTTGATGTAAGGTGGCGCTCTGATCGGGATATGTGATATAAGGGGGCACTCTGATAGGGACCCTGGAAGTAAGGGGACAATCTGATGGGGACAACTGATGTAAGGGAGCACCTGATGTCATGGGGCACTCTAATGGGGCCACAGGATATAAGAGGGCACTCTGATAGGTATATCCTTCTGGGAACACCTGATGTATGAGGATATAGGGACACCTGATTTCAGGGGGCACTGTGGTGGGGGCACCTAATCTAGGGGAGCAATGTCATGTGGCCTCCTTTTGCAAGGGAGCACCCTGATAGGGACTTCTGATGTAAGGGAGCACTCTGATGGGGGCACATAATGTAAGTTGGCATTCTGATGCTGAAACCTGAAGTAAGGTGGTGTCACGCTTACCCCAGACGCAGGTGGTTAGTCACTATAGCTGACTGCTGTGTTCTTCACTTATAGCAGCCCCCTTTCCCATAAGGCAATCAGGCCTACCGGTACTAGGTTGCCCCAGGTCTTATACACAATGCTATAGTGCCTTGCTATTACGCCAGGGCAGGCGCAAACAAGCAGGTACTTGCGGTTGGCAGGCAGGCAGAGTGGTTCAATGACAGTCCAGGAAAAAGGCAGGCAGAGTTCAAAGAATAGTTGTTATCCGATCTGAGGTCATACACAGGGAAATCCAATTTGGCCTGGCAGGGCAGACAGACAGAGCGTTTGATCAGGTATTACACACATTATCAAACTCTATCACAAGCATGAAACTGCAGGCTTGGCTGGCTTAAATCAGGTTGGTCTCCACCCAGTGTCTGGCCACATCAATCACCTTGCAGATGGACAGACAGACAAAGAGAATGCCATAACCAAAACCAGGATACCAGAAGGAGAAGCAGAAACGATAGCTGCTCCTAATGGGGACACTCTAATGGGGACACCTGATGTAAGCGGCACCCTGATGGGGATACCTTATGTGAAGGGGCACTGTGATGAGGATATGACATGACATATCAGGTGGCACTGTGATGGGGACATCTTTTTTTTATTTATTTATTTTTCTATGGATCATCTTATGTATGGTGTACACTCTGATTGAAACACCTGATATAAGGGGTCACTGTTATGGAGACACCTAATGGGCACAGTGATTGGTACACCTGATATAACATTCTAATGGAAATATTTGACATAATATTTGACACACTCTGATTGGAACACCTGTTGTAAGGGTAGCAGAAAAACATGGGCCAATAGAGGGAGTGTAGAAGAGACAGTAGGAGCCCCTTGTAATGAGCATAGCAAGCGTCAAGATAACACAAGTGCAGATCCCTTGAGAGGATGTAAGAAGCCAATAACTCAATTCTCCATCCTACACCAAAAACGAAAGTATGACTATTGGATGGAGTACCCCTCTTATACACTATATTGCCAAAAGTATTGGGACGTCTTCCTTTTCACACACATGAACTTTAATGGCATCCCAGTCTTAGTCTGTAGGGTTTAATATTGAGTTGGCCCACCCTTTGCAGCTATAACAGCTTCAACTCTTCTGGAAAGGCTGTCCACAAGGTTTAGGAGTGTGTCTATGGGAGCATTTGACCATTCTTCCAGAAGCGCATTTGTGAAGTCAGGCACTGATTATGGACTAGAAGGCCTGTCTTGCAGTCTCTAATTCATCCCAAAGGTGTTCTATCGAGTTGAGGTCAGGACTTTGTGCAGGCCAGTCAAGTCCCTCAACCTCAAACTCACTCATCCATGTCTTTATGGACCTTGCTTTGTGCACTGGTTCAAATCATTTGGAGGAGGGGAAATTATGGTTTGGGGTTGTTTTTCAGGTGTTGGGCTTGGCCCCTTAGTTCCAGTGGAGGGAACTTTTAAGGCATCAGCATACCAAGACATTTTGGACAATTTCATGCTCCCAACTTTGTGGGAACAGTTTGAGCATGGCCCCTTCCTGCTCCAACATGACTGCACACCAGTGCACAAAGCAAGGTCCATAAAGACATGGATGAGCGAGTTTGGGGTGGAGAAACTTGACTGGCCTGCACAGAGTCCTGACCTCAACCCAATAGAACACCTTTGGGGTGAATTAGAGCAGAGACTGCCAGCCAGGCCTTCTCGTCCAACATCAGTGCCTGACCTCATAGATGCTCTTCTGGAAGAATGGTCAAAAGTTCCTATAGACACACTCCTAAACCTTGTGGACAGCCTTCCAAGAAGAGTTGAAGAAGATGTTATAGCTGCAAAGGGTGGGCCAACTCAATATTGAACCCTACAGACTAATAGGGCGTACACACGGTCGGACTTTGTTCGGACATTCCGACAACAAAATCCTAGGATTTTTTCCGATGGATGTTGGCTCAAACTTGTTTTGTCTACACACGGTCGCACAAGGTTGTCGGAAAATCCGATCGTTCTAAACACGGTGACGTAAAACACGTACGTCGGGACTATAAACGGGGCAGTGGCCAATAGCTTTCATCTCTTTATTTATTCTGAGCATGCGTGGCACTTTGTCCGTCGGATTTGTGTACACACGATCGGAATTTCCGACAACGGATTTTGTTGTCGGAAAATTTTATCTCCTGCTCTCCAACTTTGTGTGTCGGAAAATCCGATGGAAAATGTCCGATGGAGCCCACACAAGGTCGGAATTTCCGACAACACGCTCCGATCGGACATTTTCCATCGGAAAATCCAACCGTTTGTACGGGGCATAAGACTGGGATGCCATTAAAGTTCATGTGTATGTAAAGTCAGGAATCCCAATACTTTTGGCAATATAGTGTAGTTTTCCCTTTCTCCATGACTTCTGGAAATCACCTAGATTTTAAAAATTCAGAGTGGCGGTGTACACTCAAAGTAAATGAGAAGGCGAAAGGACCAGCTATTCATTTAGGGTGTGATAGAGCGCAGTGCCCGAGGGAACTCTGAGTCAAAATACCGCCCTGACAAGACAGGATTATATATCAAAGGGATCAAAAGGAACACGTTTTACAAAAAAAAGTCATTCCTCAGTTTGAAAAAAAAAAAATGACTGTATTCAAAAAAAATGTTTGAAGACTTTCAAGTCTCATTTCCAGCAATGTATATGATTCTTTTGACCTTATTCAGTAAAGCATTTTTAGGCCTTATTTACGTGGGCTTTAACTTGCATATGAGCTGTGTGTACAACCAGCTTGGCAAAGCTTTTAGCTAAATATCCAAACAAAAGAACTCGCTGCTCCAGGTGAGACAGGAAGCCTAATTATATCACGGGTGCCCGCCTCGGCTCGCCTCCGCATACGATCAACACTGAAGAAATGGCTGCACTCCAAGATCCATCAAAATTCGTATTTCATTACCATAATGGTAATGAATAGGCGCACCTGTTAGTGTGTGAAAACGCGTCTACCATTTGAACTGTCTGTAACACTTGGGATGTTCGTTCATTAAATACGAATTTTGATGGATCTTGGAGTGCAGCCATTTCTTTAGTGTTAAAGCATTTAGCTAGGTTTAATGAAATCCTAGCAGCATTAATGAAATCCAATAACATATATGTAAACCCCTTTCACTCGGGCACCTCCGTGTAGCGGATTCCGCTTGCTCAGCGGGAGATCACTCCACTGATCCCTGCTAAGGAGGCGGATGACAGATCCATGTCTGCTCCACTGTGCAGAGCAGACACAGTCCAGCTGTTCTCTATGGGGAAATTGGATCTAAACGGACCGCCCGTCAATTTCCATCCAATCCGAACCACTAGAGGGATGGCAAATAGGACCACCATCTGTCTGGTTTTGGCAGGATCAGATCAGATGGCAACATACACCTCTCCATAGAAGAGACTGTAGGGTCCACTCCAGTCCGCCTGAAAAATTGACAGGTGAACCTAATCGAATAGCCCCTGGTGAAAGGTCCCTTACAATTATTTTCGCTCCAATTTAGCCTGTTAAATACATATGTGTGCACAAAAATACCTGTTGATCCTGCCATAAATATAGTACACTAATAACCAATTAGAATTGACTCTAGTGAAGTTAGAACAGCACAATATGGACTCTGATTGGTTGATACAGTTTTCTGCACCTAGGAATTAGCATAAATTATTTATAGAATAACAATGTTCATTAATTGCTGCCATTAGGAACACTAATATTTACAATGGTAAATATTGGAAATATTTGTAACAGGTTATAGCTCCATTTGGGAATTATAATTTATTTACATAGTAATCCCAAACCATTTAATTCTATAATAGGTTGATAATGGTTGATCAATGAGCTAAGTGGCGTCCAACCAAATATTTTTTTACCCACACCTCCTGCTAAATATTAAGTAGTGTAGAGTAGAACACAAGTATGCCTGATGTATTTCAATGATTTATTGACAAGGTGGGTCTTAGCCAAGAATAAAGGGAGGTTTGATTTCAGTTTGGGTTGTGTGTCTGGTGTAGTCAATGAGGTGACCACTGGAGGTTTCCAACATTGACGTGAGTAGCGTGACTTTAGGTGTCACAGAGTAGTGGTATAAATAATCTTGGTGGGAAGCCAATGGAAATCTTTACTTAAGTACTCCCCAATAAGAATGATTCAACAAGGCTTTATCTATTTAGCTTGACCTTAGGAGGGAGGCAGGGGATGAAGATGCTGGACTTTTTGGCACTATATAACCCCCCTTACATGGGATGCTGGACTCTCCTGTAGATATGGGCTACTACTCAACTCTCCTCCAGGAAAGGAAAGCCCGGGGCGAAAAAGAAATAAAATGAAGAAATAGCAGAGGGCTGGCATGACAGTGTTAACAGGGTACAGTAGGAAGTGAGAGGTCTTACCTGATTGGAGGAGCTTTGGGAGGAGGGGACAGGAGAGTAAAAAGGAGATGGCCCCTCCCCCAGCATCAGTGCAGTGTACAGGAGCAAGCTTGCAGCAGCGTGGAGGAACAAGCTGGTACCGCAGGGCTGCTTTGGATGGGTATGGCGGCAGGGAGGGGGGTGGTGCGGGGTTAAGCGGCCGTAGGTAGCCTATACCCGACTGTAGGCCATTCCTGGTGTACTGTTTTTAGTAAACTTCAGGCGTTGTTTTGCTAATCTAATTGTACAGTATGTCTGGAAGGCCACCAAGGAGAGGCAGACGCTCACAGGACTCTAAAAGAGGGCAAGCAGGCTCTGTGTCTACAGCCAACAGTGCTGGTCGTGGACACGGTGCATCCTCAGCATGTGGCCGTGGGGCACGCATGTCCTTTTTTTCAGCAGCTGGCCGTGTTGAGCCACAACATGCAGACGAGTTGGTAGAGTAGATGACCAAGCCGTCCTCATCCTCCTCATCCTCTGTCACCCAGGCTCAGGGTACTTTGTCTGCCAATGCAGCTGCCAAAGCGGCCTCTTCCATTGGCTCAATGTCATCAGTCACTCCTTCCCTAGCCCCACCATCATGCCCTGAGGAGTCCCCCGAACTGTTCGACCACAGTGTAGGGTACATGCTGCTGGAGGATGCGCAGCATTTTGAAGGCTCTGATGATGGTACCCAGGTTGAGGATGAAGGCAGTGACGTGAGCCCAGAGAGAGGGGGTGCCCAAGAAGAACAATAAAGTGGCAGTCAGGTTCCCCCAGTTGCAGCATACTGCCAGGTTTGCTCCAGTGGCGAGGAGGGAGGGGATGATGAGGTCACTGACTCTACGTGGGTGCCAGATAGAAGAGTGGAGGAGGAGGCACATCTCCAACGAAGCAGGATGCCCTCCAGGGGCCAGTTTAAGGGCAGCCAACTGACTGCATCACACCGCAGAGCTCCACATGCGCAGGGCGCTGCTGACTCCGCACATTTTTTCAAAAGTTCTTTGGTGTGGACCTTTTTTGAGACGTGTGCAGCAGATCGCACCATTGCTGTTTGCAACAAATGTCTGAAGCGTATCAAGCATGGCCAAAACAGCAGCTGCTTGGGCACCACATGCTTGACCAGACATACGTCAAGCTCCCATGCAGTCCGTTGGCAACAGTACTTAAAAGACCCACACCAAAGAACAAGGCGGACCTCTCCTTGCTCCTCATCAGCTGGGATCTCCAACCCCACTATAACTTCAGTCCTCTCAGAGACCTGCACTGAGAGGAATGAAGGTGTAGAATTAGGTGTCCCAAGCACTTGCGGGCAATCTGCTAGCGGTACACCAACATCCAATTGTAGCAGGCAAATTCCCCTACCCCAGTTGCTAAACCGGCGAAAGAAATTCGGTCCCAGCTATCCACATGCTCAGCGGCTGAATGCTAGTTTTGGCTAAATTGCTAGCACTCCAACTGCTGCCTTTTTAGCTGGTAAACTATGCCCCCTTCAGAGAATTTGTGGAATGTGCGGTACCTCAGTGGCAGGTTCCCAAACGCCAATTTTTTTCTCGGAAGGCTATTCCGGCTCTCTACCGACATGTGGAAAGCAATGTCTTGGCCTTGTTGGACAGAGCAGTCAGTGGTAAGGTGCATATTACCGCTGACTCATGGTCCATCAGGCATGGACAGGGACGTTACCTTTCTTTCACGGCGCACTGGGTAAACCTGCTGGCAGCTGGGAAGGATACAGGACAGGGTGCAGTATTGTTGGAGCTTGTTCCGCCACCACGCCTCCAAAATGCTGGTAGTGGTGATTCTGCCACACCTCTCTCCTCCACCCCCTCCTCTTCTTCTTCCTCTATGGCCTCTTCCTGTGCAGATTTGTCCTCGGAACCAGCGGTGCTCCGTAGGCGTTCTGGGGGCTACGCAAGCACTCAGGCAAAAAGATGCTATGCGGTGCTTGAGTTGGTCTTCTTAGGGGACAGGAGCCACACTGGGGCAGAGATTCTGGTAGCTCTGCAGGGGCAGGCTCAGAGGTGGTTGATGCCAGGCCAGCTTCAGCCAGGAATGGTGGTTTGCGACAATGGCGACAATGGCACCAACCTCCTCTCCGCCCTCCGACAGGGACACTTCACCCATGTTCCCTATTTGGCTCACGTCCTTAATTTGGTGGTGCAGCAGTTCTTGTGCAGGTACCCGGGCTTAAAGGATCTCCTGAGGCAGGCTAGAAAAGTCTGTGGGGATTTCCACCGGTCATATAATGCCAGTGCTCGGCTGGCTGACCTCCAAAAGGAATGCAACCTGCCCAAGAACCGCCTCATCTGTGACATGCCCACCAGGTGGAACCCAATGTTGGCAATGCTGCAGCGGCTGCACATGCAGCAGAGGGCCATCAATGACTACCTGTGCGAGCATGGCACCAGGACAGGGTCAGGGGAGCTTGGCTTTTTTTCACCACGCCAGTGGATGCATGCACTGTCCTGTCACCATTTGAGGAGGCCACGAGTATTGTGAGCAGTGAAAGTGCATGCATCAGTGATACTGTCCCTCTTGTCTACCTGTTGGAGCACACGCTGCGTGGAATAATGGACAGGGCACTTCAGGCAGAACAGAGGGAGGAAGAGGAGGACTTTCCTTACCTCTCAAGGCCCCCTTTATCCAGACAGTGTTCCTGCAGGCCCCCTTATCACACAGGAAGAGAAGGAGGAGGAGGAGGAGGAGGATTGTGTCAGCATGGAGGTGGAGGCTGGCACTCAGCATCAGCAGCAGTCTTCAAGGGATCGTTTTCAGGCCCCGGAAACCCATGGACTTGTATGTGGCTGTCAGGAGGTGGCTGCGGATCAGGTCGTCCTTAGTGACCCAGAGGACTCTGGACCGAGTGCCTCAGCAAACCTATGCTGCATGGCTTCCCTGATCCTGCAAAGCCTGCGAAAGGACCCTCAGATTTGTGGTATCAAGGAGAGGGATCAGTACTGGCTGGCAACCCTTCTTGATCCACGTTACAAAGGTAAGGTGGCGGAACTTATCTTGCCATCGCAGAGGGAGCAGAAGATGAAACATCTTTGGGAGGTCTTGCAGAAAGGTTTGTGCAATGCGTTTCCAGAGCCTGGGAGGTTACAATTTCCTGGTCCTCCTTGACAATGTGTTGCTGAGGTTTCGGTCAGTCACAGAAGGAGCGGTGGAGAAGGTGGCCGTCTGACCGTTGCGTTCAGACAATTTTTTAGTCCGCGGCCCAAAGGTCTGATCAGTTCCAGCAACCATCGCCAGCGTCTGTTGTACATGGTGCAGGAATACCTAGAGGCAAGATCAGACTTGGAGACCTTTCCATCCTAAAATCCAATGGGTTACTGGGTCTTGAGGATGGATCACTGGCCACAGCTTACACAGTATGCAATTGAGCTACTGGCCTGTCCTGCATCCAGCGTTCTTTCGGAACGCACATTCAGTGCCGCTGGAGGCTTTGTAACCAATCACAGAGTGTGCCTGTCCACTGACTCGGTTGATCGGCTCACCTTCATAAAAAAGAATCTTGGATCACCAGCTACCAAGCACCTGATGCTGATGTAACTGATTAATTTTTTTATGAATGTGGGATCCCTTGAAGACTGCCTATGCTGATGCTGAGTGACTATCCTGTTATGCTGAGTGACTATCCTATTCCTCCTCAATGTTCATGTTGATAGCTTCTAAGAACATTTTTGGTTCTGGGCACCACCACCAGTGGCTAAGACCCAATGTTTCTGCCCGTTTAACAGGGGCGTGTAATTACAATTTTTACTGTAATATTTTGCAGCAGGGATCGTTCCTGCGCTCAACAAGAGTATCTGTGAGGGGTTGCAGTGTTGTGGCACCACCACCAGTGCTTAAGGCCCAATTTTTCTGTCCCTGTTTAACAGGGGCGTGTAATTACAATTTTTGCTGTAATATTTTGCAGCAGGACTCATTCCTGCACTCAACAAGAGCATCTGTGAGGGTTTGCAGTATTGTGGCACCACCACCAGTGACTAAGGCCCAATTTTTCTGTCCCTGTTTAACAGGGGCGTGTAATTACAATTTTTGACCTACTATTTCACAGCAGGGCCCATTTCTGCACCCACCAAGAGTAACTGTGAGTGCTTACAGTGTTGTGGCACCACCACCACTGCCTAAGGCCCAATTTTCCTGCCCCTGTTTAACAGGGGCATGTAATTACAATTCTTGATATAATATTTCTCAGCAGGGCCCGTTCCAGCACCCGGCAAGAGTAACTGTGAGGGCTTACAGTGTATAGGGCAAGCCGTATAGTATATACAAGCGGTCCCCTATTTTCAAAAATCCGACAAACGACTCCTACTTACAAACGGAGAGAGATAACAGGAAGTGAGAGCAAATCTACCCCTAGGAAGGGAAATTCTCTCCTGTAAGAGTTAATATGGGAAAAGGGTGTCTCCTCCGCTGATTTATCACCAATCCTTGTTTCCCTTAAAAACCCAAAATTTTCTAAATCCAATTGTCATTGGGATAGAAAGTGAGGTGAAATCTTCTGAACACGGGCACAGACAGCAAAACAAATGTTACAGGGGTGATAACCCTTCCCTATGTTTTCCAAAAAGCTTTAAAATAGATTTTTTGGCTGGAGCTACACTTACAAAATGTACCTGTTCCAAATTAAAAACAGATTCTACATAAGAACAAACCTACAGTCCCTGTCTTGTTTTCACTGCCTGTATACTGCTGTTCAAAGTATATAGGGCCTGGGGGCCCAACGCCTTTTCTTTTTTTAATTTGGGTGCAGGGTTCCCCTTAATATCCATACATGACCCAAAGGGCCTGGTAATGGGTTGGGGGGGGGGGGTACCCATGCCATATCTCTCACTGATTTTCATCCATATTGCCGGGGCGGGACCCGACATTACATTAAAGCCTCAAGCAGTTTTAAATGACTTTTATTCCTTTAGAAATGTCATTTTGTGCAGGGACCGTTCTAAGCACGGGAAACACGCGCCACTTTACAGGCATATTATTTTTTTTCTTCATAGATTTTTATTGATTTTTGCAAAGAACATATATTAATACAATGTGCACATTGTATAGTGAATACATTACAATCGTTTAGATGTATACAAATAAACAGATTAACTGGTTATCGCTATAACATATAGCAAAGAACGGTCTTATTTCCAATTTTGATAGTGGAAGTTAATTGTTGCATGAGTAGCACTACCCCAGGTACCCTAATGGGAACACTTTTTCACCTGGGGGAGTGGCACTCTATGTGGATAGTCTCTGACTTAAAGAGATCAGAAGTAAAAGTTGACCTATATTCAAAAGCAGTAGCAATATTCAAAAAAATTTATCAAGAAAGAATGTTAACAAAATGTTGCTTGTCAAGAAAATAAGAAAGGGTTTATGGATCTTCAGGTGTTCGGCTGTGAAAGGAATGATGCAGCTCCAGACCACAACTCCTACGACTCCCACTTATTTTTCGCAGTGTGTAAGAGGCCTACACTAGAGACCATCATCATTTCAAAACTGTAGTGGAGGTTCACCGTGTCTAGGGTATGTTCAACGGAGGGGGCAGTATCGATTTTCCATAGTCTTGCGATAGATAATCTTGCAGCCAATAAGATATGAGTCGCTATGTATCTGTATGGTGTCGGTACTGTTTCAATAGTGAGGTTCAGAACAGCTAAATCAGGTGCTGGGTGTAGAACCTGGTGTGTAATGTCTGAGAGTATTTGGAAGATCGTGTTCCAGTAGTTGCGCAATCTTGGGCATGTCCAAAAGATGTGGAGTAAGTCTCCCCTGGCTGAGCAACAGCGCCAGCATTGATCACTTGTAGAAGGATTAAATTTAGCAATTCTGGATGGGGTTAGGTACCATCGGAGATGCAGTTTTTGGGTGTTTTCCCAAAGCGTGGCGCATTTTGTGGATTTATAAATTGACTGGAGCGCTTTCTGCCATTGGTGTTCCGTGTAGGTCTGACCTAAGTCATGTTCCCAGTGTATATGGGGGGGTTTCTTGGTAAACTGCAGTTTGTGGTGTAAGATATTATAGAATAGGGATATTCCTTTGCGTTTGGGGATGGAGGACGTTAGATATTCCCATGTTTTAGGATGTATAGTGTACATCTGAAGGTGGGAGTCTCTAAGGCAGTGCGTGACTCGCAGGTAGGTGAAGAAGTCTGTTTGAGGTAAGTTGAACTCTTGTTTCAGGAGGGTGAAAGATTTGGGTTTGTCGAGGAGTAGAATATTTTGGATGGTGCGGATGCCTTTCTTGGCCCATTGGTGTAAATTTAAGTCTGGAGAGAGATGGTGAAGAGATTCAATAGGGATAGGAATGGGAAGAGTGTCGGGTGTGTCATTGCTGTTGTGTATTAGTTTTTTCCATGCTGAGATTGATGCCACCATGGTGGGAGGTGTTGCCGCCGATAGTTTTGGACCCCAGGGTGAGCTCATTATCCAAGATTGTAGGTTTGGGCGAAGCAGGTGTGACTGCTCTATTGAGCTCCAAAGCTTGTTAGGATTTGTGCGGAACCACTCATTGAGCTGGTCCAGTATCGCCGCTGTGTGATATTCTTCGAAGTCTATTGTCCCTGAACCCCCCGCCGATCTGTGATTTCTAAGTGTCGAGTGCGCGCATCTAGGTTTGGTTTCGTTCCATATGGTTTTGTTAAGCATGGATTGCAACGATTTAAAGTAGTATTTAGGCAAGGGTATGGGGAGGGTTCTGAACAGGTATAGAATTTGGGGTAGGTGGAGCATTTTGAATGCTGCCAGTCTACCTGACCAAGAAAGGTTGTGTTTGGTTATGGCTTGTGTTTCTACCTTTAAATTGGCGAGGAGAGGTTTGAAATTGGCTGCAAATAGGTGTTTAACTTATTTTGTAAGGTGGACTCCTAAGTATGGGATGCTTTGGTCAGCCCAAGCAAAGAGGAATTGTGTTTGTAACAGGTTTCTAGAAGTAGCGTCCAGTTTAAGGTCTAATATATGTGACTTAGTTACGTTAAGTTTGTAATACGATACGCGTCCGAACCAGTCTAGTAATTTTTGAGCTTCAAGAAGGGAGGAATTTGGATTGGTGAGCACTAGTATGACATCATCAGCAAAGAGACTGATTTTATGTGATATTTTTCCTATCGTCAGTCCTGTGATTAGGGGGTTCGAGCGAACGTGTTCCGCGAGTGGTTCTATGAGCATGTTGAAAATCAACGGGGACAATGGACAGCCCTGGCGAGTGCCATTTGTGATGTAAAATGTTTGTGAAAGCATATCTGCAGAGTACACCTTCGCAGATGGGACAGTATATAAAGCCAAAATAGCGTTGTATATTAGGTCTTTGAATCCAAGTTTAGTTAGTACTGCTCTGAGGTAGGACCAGTGGACCCTACTGAACGCCTTCTCTGCGTCCAAAGAGAGGAGCAGAGAAGGCGTTCCGCTAGATTCGATATGGTGTATTATGTTTACCATCCTCCTTGTGGCATCAGGGGCTTGTCTGCCTCTAATGAACCCTGATTGGTCCGTGTGTATGAGATCAGGAATAACAACCATAAGGCGTCTGGCAATCAATTTGGCATATATTTTTACGTCAAGATTTAATAGGGAGATAGGGCGAAAGATTTGGGGGGAGGTAGGAGCTTTGCCTGGTTTCGGAATAGTAATAATAAGAGCGTTTAGTGATTCATCAGGAAATGTTGAAGAGGAGGCAGCAATGTTGAAAAATTCTGTCAGCTGGGGGAGTAAGTGTCTAGAGAACTTTTTATAGTATTCTCCCGTTAGACCATCTGGTCCTGGGGCTTTGCCCGTTGGCAAGGAAGATATTGTGTCGAGAATTTCCCTGTCCGAAAATGGTTCATTGAGGGAGGTCAATTGATAGGCTGTCAGCTTTGGTAGTTTAATTTGTTGAAGAAAATTATTGATATCTTCATGAGATGGTTGGTAAGTAGTGTGGTCAGGTTTGATGTTGTAAAGTTTGCTATAGTAGTCGCTGAAGGCGTTCGCTATGTCCTGGGGGTTAGTCAGTGTGTCTGTTGAGTGTGGGTAGGATAATGTTGGAACTTTGGATTTGATCCTTTGTCCCTTGAGGCGTTGCGCTAGTCTTTAACTTGCTTTATTGGATGTGGAGTATGTGGTAGCTTTGAGCTTGCGCTGGATCAGTTCATAGGAATGGAGAAGAAGTGAGCGCAGGTCTCTTCTTAAGGTCAATAGTTGGGCTTGGGTGGTCGGGTCTGGGTTAGTCTTATGCTGGGATTCAAGAGTCGCAATTTGGGAAGTAAGGATGTCTATTTGCTGCGTCCTCTTCTTTTTACACACGGAGCTCAATTGCATGATAATGCCTCTAATAGCCGCTTTGTGCACGTTCCACACCGTCACGGGGTCCCCCACTGACCCTTTATTGAAATCAAAATAATCGCTTATATGTTTTTCTATATCTAGGGAGTAGGTGGGGTGTTGCAAGATATAATTATTCGCTCGCCAGAGGAACGTATTCCTCTGGGGCGGCGTGTCATTAATGGAAATAGAGATTGGGGCGTGGTCTGACCACGTCACGGTGTGGATTACAGATGCACTGATGTTTTGTAGTAACCATTTGTCTGTAAGGAACAAATCAATTCTGGAATAAGAATTGTGGCAGGGTGAGAAATAGGTAAAGTCTTTTTGGGACCCATGATGGCATCTCCACACGTCAAAAATTTCATGTGACGTGAGGAGCTGCCTCAGGGGTGACTCTCTTCTTTTCGCAGGAGAAGTAGAGTCCATGTGGATATCAGGAACCATATTGAAGTCCCCGCAAATGATCAAGTGACCTTTGCAGACTGCTCGAGCCTTAGTGAAGGCTTTCTTCAGGAAACTGATCTGACGAGTGTTGGGGGCGTAGATATTCATTAAGGTATAATTAACTTTGTTGAGGGTGAAGGATAGAATGAGATATCTACCGTTGGGGTCAGGGATTTGTTGTAGTAGTTGGAAGTCCAGCCCTTGTTTGATAGATATGAGAACTCCTCTTTTCTTGGAACTATAGGTGGCATGGTATATTTGGGGGTATTGCCGGTTGTGGCATAGGGCTGTTGCCGCGGGGAGCAGGTGAGTTTCCTGGACACAGAAGATGTCACAGTCCATTTTTACAGCAGTGTGCCAGAGGGAGTGGCGTTTTGCCGGGTGATTGAGGCCCTTGGCATTGAGGGACACAATATTGCAGGGCATGCTCAGAGGTTAGTGGGTGAGGTGTGTTGAATGTAGAAGTATCACTTACAGTTAGTTGTTTGTAGCGTGCGGGATGCTGGTGATGGTGTTGGAGATGAAGTTGCTGGACGGTCGTTCACTTGTGTGTTGTTGGAGATCCGGATCGGAAGCCGCAGGAGGGAGCTGAAGGGAAGCAACAAGTTAAAAGGCTGGAAGAGCCAACAGTAAGAACAAGAACTTATAGTAGATCTATCTTTCTACTGCAATCTCACTGTATAAGGAACGTGGCGGCGTAAATATCAGAGAGCTTATATGAAGCTATGCCGCAGGTGGGGGAAAACAGTTCGTTTTCAAAAAGAGAAAAAACAGAAAAACTAGGAGCATCGCTCAAGGCAGCGAGGGAGAAATGAGCTGTAGAGATTGTGGCCCAACTTATTGAGGTATTCGTGTGGGAATGATGGGTCTTGGGATTCTGGTTATTGCGCCTGTGGGAAGAATTTCGTTGTATCAGAGGGGGGGACCCCTTCTGTTGGGGGTTCTAGAATGATGCCCCATTCATGCAGAAGGTGCAGGCCTTTCATTAGGTCGTTGATAGCATGGGTGGTGCCATTTTTCGTGATGAGGATGGTCGCCGGGTACCTCCATTTGTACAGGATTTTATGGTTGGAGAGGCCTTTTGTGATAGGGTTCAGCTTCCTCCTCATTTGTAGAGTGAACTTGGAAAGATCTGGAAATATCTGTATTGCCTCGTAGGGTCTGGGCAGGGGAGCTTTGGCTCTGGCTTCTGTCATCATTTTTTCTTTAACGTGGAAAAAATGGATTCGCATGAGGACGTCTCTTGGTACCGATGCAGCTAGGTAAGACGATATCTCTGGGGGCCGCGTCGGGTAGAATAGTGTGTATGAGGTCTTTGGCATATTTAGGGAGATCAGTTGGGGGTATGGACTCAAGGACCCATCGCAGTTTGACGTTGTTGCGATCTTCCAAATCGGCCAGCTTGGCCCGGACCCAGTGTTGCTCATCTTTAATGTCATCTACCGCGTCTATAATTTCATTCTCTGTGGCTAAGCACTCTGTCATGCCCCTTTCCATATTAGAGATTCTATTGTCCATAGAGTGCATCTCTGTGGAGATTTTACTGAATAGGGATGATAAATCTGTCATCAAAGAGGTTTGCAGGGACATCAGCATATCTTTGAGGGTTGTGTCTATTACTGGGTGGCCTGAGGTGGGGAAGGATGCCATGGAATTGTGCAGGGCCTGGTTAGACTGAAAGGGGTTGAAGGCCTGGGCCTGGGCTGTAGTGCTGTCATGAGCAGAATGCGGGTGCGGCGTATCCATCCGCATCCACGCCTTAGCAGGGCTGGAAGTTAGGGGATTAGATCCAGGGACATGAGTAGGGGATATAGGCAGAGGAGCTGTGCCCATTTCATTGTGGATGTCATCAGGGAGGTCTATGTAAGCCTCTCTTGTTTCTGTCAGGCTGCCGGCGAAAAGCACTGACCTTGTTCTGTGGAAACATGAATGTGGTGAGTTTTGTGAGGCTGCGTTCTCCCATCCGTTTGCGGGACATTGTCGGTCGGCACTGCGGGAGATGTGAGGCGATTTTGGGGCGAATCGCTCCGGTCTGTCGGGCGTTATTCGATCCGGTGTTCTCCCTCGCTGAGGAGCTGTGAGATCAAGCAGCCATCTTCAGTGCCGGCTAGCCACACCCCCCCACAGGCATACTATTCACATCACCCCAGGTACGATATTTAAAGGAATATTTCACTTTTATTTTTTCACTTTAAGCATCATTAAAATCACTGCTCCCGAAAAACGACCTTTTTAAAACTTTCTTTTCCATTGATACATGTCCCCTGCGGCGGGACCCGGGTCCCCAAACCCTTTTTAGGACAATAACTTGCATATTAGCCTTTAAAATTCGCACTTTTGATTTCTCACGTTTGAGTCCACAGACTTTAACGGTGTTCGAATGTTCGCATGTTCTGGATGCTAACCGAAGCGGGGGGTGTTCGGCCCATCCCTATTAATTATAAGATAAAAAACATGCAGCGCTCAAAAGGTGCATATAAATTAACAATTTATATCTGTGAGGAAGTGCTAAAAAGAAAAACTATACCCATGAAATAAGGTGACAGGTAAAAATCAAATGTGTAACCATATTATGAAAAAAGTCCATAGGTGTATAGTGAATCATCTGTTAGTCCCAAACGCACATGGGGGTTCATGGGCATGGATGGTGTCGTGCCTCCACGTAAAGTGGGGACTGGGGAGGACTCTGTATAAGGAGACACTCTGCACATGGGTCTTCTAATTTCACAGTGGGAACTGTAATCAGTAGAAATGGATATCCTTACCGGAAAAGGTGGACACAGTCACCATATAGTGGAGTGTCATACAGGCTTGAGGGATACACCGATCCCAAAGGTATCCGGCTGGGGGAGTCCTGACGGGGAGTCGCATCCAGGATCAGAATCGCCGGACGATGGTATGGGGATTCCCGGTTTCTCAGGGTCTCTCTCTCAGATGGAAGAGGTTTGGAAGTGGAAATAGTTGGGGCTCAGCAAGGTCCCGTTCATGAGGGGAGATAAGAAAAAAATCCTCCACATAGGGCATGAATCAGTTAAAAAGAGAAGCTTTATTTAAAAGCTGAAAAAGTGCTAAACAGTGCACTTCAATAAGTAAATGTGATCACAAGAGATAAAATAAAATCGCGTGGTAACAGGGCATTTAACGGCGTGAGCAACCCGACATGTTTCGGAGCATCGTCCTTCTACTGGGGCAATTATACAATCGCGAGTATATAGGCCTGCATAGACCTTATATGGGGCACAAGCTGAGGTAGGTTTAGTTGTTATGCATTGGCTGTATTATCTGCATTAAAATTGTTTCTTGGGAATGTGGGATTTAATGGTTTGTAATAAAAGGCTCATTGGGGGGTGTTCTGGCAGTTTGGTGATGGCGATAAAGCGTTTTACGGGTATGCGACCGGCTCGACAGGCAGTGGGGCTTCCTTCTTAATCCGGTGGAGTAGGGTTCCCTTCTGCATTCGTGAAGTATGCCGAGGGATAGATAATGTATGTAATTGGTATTGTTTCCAGTGGTGTCGGCCATGGTAGGAGGGGTGAGTATGTTGGGGTGCTGTCAGGCGCTTCCAAGGGGACATCATAAGGGGATATGGGTCACCATATGGTTTCTGCCCCGTATCAGCCGGCGGTCAGGCCGCTCCGACATTTGGGGTTTGGAGATCTGCAGTCATTGGTTTAGTGGTTTTAGTGGTCACCTCTCGGGGGTGAGAACGTCATCGCAAAAGCTTGGTCTAGCTTACGGTGGGTATGGATCCCGGGTGTGGGGTGCTGGCGCCGGAGCAACGAAGGGGTTCATTATCCAGTATGCCGGGGGTGTATTGCCTGGGGGTTGGTTCCGGAGGGCTCGAAAAGGCAGTAAGGCATGGGATCTGGGCTGTATCCTGTGGGGTTTGGCAGTAATGCCTGTCATTGGTGCATCAAGCAGAGTGGGAACAGGAGGGCCTGGGGGAGGGTTGCTGGTTCTGTACTGGGTTTCGCAGACCCTGAGTTAGTGGGTTGGGCATTTTTTCTTTAAATCGCATATTGCTGGTTCTTCATTACAAGTGGTAGGACAAGCACTGAAAGGGTATCGGCTCTCTCATAAGCGCCGGGACACGGGGCGCACTGGGTCGTTGTAGATTCGGCGGAATGTTTTTAGCCCATTGGGCTTGTCAGGTTTTATCATTCGAGGAAGTTTCTTTGTTCTTAATGGCTTTCTCCCTGGTGTTTTCTGTTGGGGCTGGTAGTTTCGGCGAGCAGGTTAGCTCTTCTGAGAGGTACAGGGGTGGGTAAGGCTCAAGAGGGGCAATAATGGTTTATTAACGGTGAGCCCGAAGGCATTAGGTGTGGGGGTAAATAAATTTTGTACTATTTCGTCAGTATGTAGGCGGCCAGGTGTGGGTCGGGTTTATGGCTGTTTAAGTGAATTTTCAGGGGGAACCGAGTAGGTTCCAGTGGTATGGTCGTTCCCACCTGTTGCACAATTACAGGAGCGGGAATGCTGGTGGTGGTTTTTTGTGGGGGGTATGCCTGTTTTTTGCATGCCGTTGTTATGGCCGGTGGGTTTTTTCTTCTATTTCAAGGGGAACACAAGGTCTGAGCTGGAGAGAGGGCCCTCATATGGGTTGAGGGGGACAAGTGAAGCAGACAGTGGGTATGAGGGGACACCATGAGGCATTGCTAGACTAGCAGCCTGTGCTTGGTAAGTAAGAGTGCCGGGCGTGATGGGGAGCAGGATGGTGCCGGGATTGCATGACTGTACAGGGGCCGTCGGACGTTGTTGGTCACACATCGGCAGTAATCATGTGCGGCTTAAAGTCCATGTGGCACATAACGAGGGTTATGAAGATAGATTTAGGCACATCCGCAGGGCTTTCCTGGGGATGCGGATTGTGGGGTCCAACATCATTGCTCGGAGGATTTGGAGATTGGACCGATTGGTAGAGGGGATAGAAATAGCTACCGACAAGGTGAATGGGGATGTCAGCTGATGTTGGGGTTAGGAATGGTGAGCCTGGTCAGCGGCCATTTGAGATGGAAGTGGATACTGGGAGGTGCTTTCGGGGTTACGGAGTTTACCTCTATGCTGGGGGGATTAATATGTGAGCTCTGGGTTTGCCAGTGGCATCTAGAGAGCGTTGGGGTTGGAGGTGCACCCAAGGGTAAGGTTTTCTCCTTGGGCGCTGTAGCGGATGTTAGTCTTTGTGGATGAATGAAGAAACCTCGGATAAGGAGGGTTCAGGACCCATCGCTGGTATGGTTCCCGATGGTGGTATTCCAGCTAACGGTGGTTTAGCTAGAATTTGGTTAACGGGTGCACTGCGGTCAGTTGGTTGTCTCCGAGCCAGTATGTCGGCTAGAGGCCTCTTATCATATATAAAAGGTACCGCAGTGCATTATTATTATTAAACAGATGCTATGTGGAGTGCCTGCAAAGACCAACATGAATATCAGATGTTTATGGTTATGTTCATTTAAATTTATTGATTAATAAAGGGGCTGCTACGGCCAAAATTGACTCCAACTTGGTGTGGTCTCAATTAATGGGAAATGGTATGGGGGCTGTAGCAAGGGTTGGTCAAGCAGTATGGAAGTATAGTACATCTGTTATACAATGGTCATGTGCCATCGCCTGTGCGTGATGACTGAAGCTGTACATATGTGTTTTATCATTGTTCAAGTATTGTTAATACCTGGTGCAGAGAGGCCGCATATTTGCGTAAATTGCTGTCAATACACCTATTCCAAGAGTGCATGCACCACACAGTCCTGGCACAGTTATCGGAGTCTAAACAAAAGCTCCCGATCGCTGCTTGCGATCTGGAGTTTTCGGATCACGTGACAGGCAATGACGGCGGTAGCGTGATCTTAAACCCCGCCCCACCTCCCGGTGTCATAAACCTCTTAAAGGGCCGGGAGGCTCCGGCATGAAGAGATTAAAAGCTGTTCTTTGTCTGGACTCTTCCTTCTCCTAACCTCAAGATGTGAACTTCCTTTGGAAACAGACTAAAAAAAGTGCAGGGGCTTCTTTGGCATTTTTGTCACATGTAAGGTGGGCCATCAAAATGAAGGGGCTGCCCTATACTGTCACGCAAACAAAAATGCTCATATACAAAACAAGTGGGAATGGGGCCCTAACACCTAAAACACTAAAATGTTTCCCTGTGAACAAATCTACCCTTTATTCATTGTCAGTAATTCTGTGTTTTATCATCGTTCAAATAAATAGGTAAAAGCTGTTCTTTGTGTGGACTCTTCTTTCTCCTAAGATGGGAACATCCTTTGGAAACAGACTATGGCTGGTAAAGACTGCAACGGGGGATCATTGCTGTAAGGTTTGAAGCAGGTATGTGCTGGGTAGCTGGGGATTCTGATTGGGCAAGACCAGGAGTCCCCTAGGGTGTGCCTTTTTTTTTTTAGGAGCGAGGTGCAGGAATTCCATCTAGAGCAGTGGTTCTCAACTCCAGTCCTCAGGGCCCACCAACAGGACAGGTTTGCAAGATAGCTGAAATACATCACAGGTGATATCACTTGCTGCTCAGTGATTGCAGTATTCTAGTCTGCAACTCCCCAAGGTAATACTTAAAATCTGGCCTGTTGGTGGGTCCCGAGGACTGGAGTTGAGAACCACTGATCTAGAGCAATGGGTATCCTGGCGGGTCTATGGAACCAACCAAAGTCCAGACTGGAATATGCTTTGTTCTTGCACTGATCTTCTCATTGGTGGATTTTTTGATTGAAGCTACTTGTGGCTTGCCTTCTTCTTTTAATTTTCTTTATTTTGCTGTATCTTGCACTATTGCTCTAGCAGGCTATGACTGGGTGTCTAGGCCCATAATCCATTAGAAATTCTGTATATAGCCCTACAGAACAGACAGTGCACACTCCACATATGCTTTATCTGCCGCTTCCCTGCGGACAGGAAACAGGAACTTTATACAGGTAGAAGACATAAAGTATAGTAAAAGATGCAGCTAAAAACTTATAAACGCTGACATCTACTGGCTGAAGAACATATCTGTAGTTGTATAAAAATACATGAACAATGGATTCCAACATTTTTTTTTTCAATGCAAGCATTGTAAGCATTTGAATTTCAACTTGTGTTAGATATGTACAGTCTACTGTGCAGTCTGTACCAAGCAGCTCAGAGGGGGAGCGGAAATCAGCACAACAAGCCAATTACTTGTGTTGTAGCGCTCGTAGGAGGAGAGAGCAGAGTGACAGAGAGATGAACTCAGTGTGCTTCTTCTCCTTTCACTGTCCAGTGTTGGTGTTTAATCAACCAATGTCATTGACATTTCCAAAGAAGGGTCATGATGTGTGGTGAGTATCGCTGTGATGCCGCGTACACACGTGCGGACTTTACGGCGGACTTTGCCCGGCGGACTGGATTTCGTCGGACAATTCGATCGTGTGTGGGCTCCAGCGGACTTTGTTTGCTCAAAAGTTGGACGGACTTAGATTTGAAACTTGTTTAAAAATGTATCCGTTGAAATAGAGTCCGGTCGAAAAGTCCGCCGTCTGTATGCTAGTTCGACGGACAAAAAGCCACGCTAGGGCAGCTATTGGCTACTGGCTATGAACTTCCTTGTTTTAGTCCGGTCGTACGTCATCACGTACGAATTTGACGGACTTTGGTGGATTGTGTGTAGGCAAGTCCGTTCATTCAGAAAGTCCGTCGTAAAGTACGTTGAAAAATCCGCAGGGCAAAGTCCGCCGTAAAGTCCGCTCGTGTGTACGCGGCATAAGACTTGTCTTCCAGTGGTGTAGCTCCACAGAGAAACAGAATGAACTACACGGCCTCATCTTGAAAACCAACCAATTATTATCACATTGCCAACCGCTTAACTAGGAAAATACGTAATTTGTTTGACTTTAAATACTGGGGTTATGGCCACAGCTAGATGCCAGTACCCCAATACTTTCTTTTCCCTCAGGTGGCAGACTTTCATATAAAAGTGATTTGCCATAGGATTACTTTCAAAAGGAGTGGGAGGGGTGCTCCCCGCCGCTTCCTGGTGGTTCCTGGACTTATGTTACTGACCGCTGAGACTGGGATTCCATCTGGTGCCAGCGGAGGCTTGGCATAGAGAGAAGCAATGGCAAAATGGCCGCCGGTCATCTCTATGCCCTTGGAAGACCGGAGCGACATCATGACGTGATGTGATGTTTGGAGGAAACCAGGCACCGCTCATCATCTGGCCAATACCATCCCTACAGTGAAGCATGGTGGTGGCAGCATCATGCTGTGGGAATGTTTTTCAGGGGCAGCAACTGGAAGACTAGTCAGGATTGAGGGAAAGATGAATGCAGTAATGTACAGAGACATCCTTGATGAAAACCTGCTCCAGAGCGCTCTGGACTTCATATTGGGGCGAAAGCTCATCTTCCAACAGGACAACGACCCTAAGCACACACCCAAGATAACAAAGGAGGGAATGTCCTTAGTGGCCTAGCCAGAGCCCAGACTTGAACCCGATTGAACATCTCTGGAGAGATGTGAAAATGGATGTGAACCGACGCTCCCCATCCAACCTGATGGAGCTTGAGAGGTCCTGGAAAGAATTGGAGAAACTGCCCAAAAATAGGTGTGCCAAGCTTGTAGCATCATACTCACAAAGACTTGAGGATGTAATTGGTCCCAAAGGTGCTTCAACAAAGTATTGAGCAAAGGCTGTGAATAATTATGTACATGGGATTTTTTATTTTTTATTATTTAATACATTTGCAAAGATTTCAAACAAACTTCTTTCACATTGTCATTACAGGGTATTGTTTGTAGAATTTTGAAGAAAATAATGAATTTAATCCATTTTGGAATAAGGCTGTAACATAACAAAATGTGGAAAAAGTGAAGCAATGTGAATACTTTCCGGATGCACTGTATGTAAATGGTGTTCAAACCACATATGTGAGGTATTTATGCGAACGTTAGAGCGAGAGCAATAATTCTAGAACTAGAGCTCCTCTGTAACTCTAAACTGGTAACCTGTAGAAATTTTTAAAGTGTCCTCTATGGATATTTTTAAAGCTGGATTCCGTCCCTGAAAAAAAAATTAAAAGTCAGCAGCTACAAACACTGTAGCTGCTGACTTTAAATAAGTACTTACCTGTCCTGGGTACCCGCGATGTCGGCCGCCCGAGGCTGACCCGTCCCTCGGCTCTCGGGTCCCGGCACCGCCATCCTAAGTAAGGGAAACAGGCAGTGGAGCCTTGCGGCTTCACTGCCAGTTTCCTACTGCGCACGCGCGAGCGGCGCGGCGTTCTGTGAATGGCCCCGTGGTGTTCTGGGAACACACACAGTTCCCAGAAGACAACGGGGCCGCTTACCGAGGAGCAGAAGACGCCGCGGAATAGGAAAAGGCAGATTAGGAAGACTGCCTAGCAACAAGGGTTTAGGTAAGTTTAAAAACATTTTTTTTTCAATTTTTTTTAGGATTTTTCATGCAATTTTTTTTTTAGGGTGGCCCTCCACTTTAAGTACTGTAGTTTGGCACCATTCCACAAACACATGCAAATCTAAAGCATGATATGTTAGGTATCTATTTACTCACCGTAACGTCATCTTTCATATTATACAAAAAAAATTGGGGTATATATTATGGTTTTTTTATTCATTAAAATGTATACACAAATCACAGTGGTCATATGATGTAAATAGTGGGTGTTTACATACTGTATGTGAACCTACCCCTTGCTCATATGAACATTCAAACAAAATTCTGTTGGTGTGTGGTCAGCTTTAGGCTAGGTTCACACCCATGTGTTTTTTGTGTTTTTTGTGTTTTTTGTGCGTTTTGCAGTTTTTGGAAATGCACTACAGTCCATTTAACATGGTTTCTTGTGGTACACATTCACATCAATGCATTTTTCAGCCAGTACATTTTTTCCCGCAGCAGATTGCGCTTTGCATGTAATAGACTTCAATGGAGCCGCACCAAAAACGCGTTTCCCGCTGACAGCTGAATGTAAAAACAAGAATTGCCAGCAATAAAATATTTCTGGAAAAAAAACAGATTGGGGTTCCCCCCAATCCATGCCGGGTTCTTTGGGTCTGGTATGGATTTTGAAGGGAACCTCACACCAAGATGAAAAAAAAAAATAATGGCGTGGGGTCCCCCTCAAAATTCATAATAGACCCTTATCCGAGCATGCAGCCCGGCAGGAGAAAGGAGGGGATGAGCGAGCACCCACTTTCTGAACCATACCAGGCCACATGCCCTCAACATGAGGGGGATGCTTTGGGGCACGGTGGCTCTGCCCCCCCCCCCCCCCCCAAAGCACTTTGTCCCTTGCTTTGTGCACTGGTCCAAATCATTATGGTGTGGGGCTGTTTTTCAGGGGTTGGGCTTGGCCGCTTAGTTCCAGTGAAGGGAACTCTTTAGGTGTCAGCATACCAAGACATTTTGGACAATTTCATGCAACTTTGCGGGAAACAGTTTGCAACTTTGTGGGAACAGTTTGGGGATGGCCCCTTCCTATTCCAACATGACTGCTCACTAGTGCACAAAGCAAGGTCCATAAAGACATGGATGAGCAAGTTTGGGGTGGAGGAACTTGACTGACCTGCAGAGAGTCCTGACCTCAGCCCTATAGAACACCTTTGGGATGAATTACAGCGGAGACTGCGAGCCAATCCTCTTCCACATCAGTGCTTGACCTTACAAATGCTCTTCTGGAAGAATGGTCAAACATTCCCATAGACACACTCCTAAACCTTGTGGACAGTCTTCCCAAAAGAGTTGAAGCTGTTATAGCTGCAAAGGATGGACCAACTCAATACTGAACCCTACGTACTAAGACTTGGATGCCAATAAAGTTCATGTGCATGTAAAGACAGGCGCCCCCATACTTTTGGTAATATAGTGTATGTGTTGCATGTGGGTGATGATGCCCACCCTTTTGGCTGCCACAAATATGCATTACGTGAACGGCAAGAGGTTAATATAGTTTAAAATAAAAACAGATGAATTAAGTGGACTTTTTAACATTATCACACTGGCAAAGTTAGGAATCCACAGTTGACTGATTGTTCCTAGAGATTGTTTCTATTTACCCATAAACACATTTCTGAGTTTGAAAAGCCATTTTCAAACTCATTTAGAGGAACCATATAATTTTCAAGGTTTTTACAAAGTTTTTGATCCTTCTTAACTATTGCATATGATGACAGCCTGAGGAGACAAGGTAAACGGACAATCCTAAGGAATGAGTCACACTCATACAAGACTTTGCAGCTCATCTGTATACACTGTGCTATTTGATAGAACAATATCTATAGACAGTTGGAGAACAAGCATACAATGGATTTAATAACAAGAGCATTAGTGGAGCTATTATATGCATTGTACACCATCTCAGATTTAATGTTGGAGATCCCAGTTTGTGAATAGCTCACATAAAAACTATACACAGGTAAACAGGTTATGCATGAAGTCTGCATTTACTTTTACTTGTGCTCCTTTCGCAGCTAAAATTACAGAGATGATTGTTGACTTTCTTAATCAATCTTATAATCAAATTGGGGTGGTCAATCCACGAACTGTGCAAACATTTCCCAAGCAGTCATCATTGTTCTTCTAAGACAAGTTTGGTGCCGGGATGTCTGCCTATGATATAAACTTATACCATCTGATTGTTCAGTGGTATGTACTTTCTAACCTTGGTACACACTAGCCGTTTTTTGTTTTTGTTCAACCCAACGAAAAAAAAACTGACAGCTGCGATCCGACCTTAGTACAGTGATCTCCCCCAATGAGCTGTTGTGTTCTGAAAGGGGGGCGGCCCCCCCCACCGGAACACTCTGATCAGCGCTCTCTGCTCGGGAGCTGGTCGGTCGCTTTTTTTCCAGCATGCACGTCTGACAGAAGCCGGCCGAGCTTCTGACGGACCGGCTGTGATACACACCGGCCGAATGTCGCCTAACATTCAGCCCGTGTGTACTAGGCTTTAGGCTGCAGTCACACCTGAGCTTGAACGTTTACAGGCAATTTTACAGTATTTTGTCGGTGCCTTTTTCAAAATTTTTATAGGCATATGCAAATTTTGCGTGCTTTTGTATTAGCCTGTTTTTTTCAGGTGCTACCATTAAAGCCTATTGGTCCCATTCTGCTTCAAAAGTAGCTCACGTACCTTTTTTAGCTTCAGGAGTTAATCTACAGGCATCTGAGAGTAAAATCGGAGTTCCACTCATTTTTTTCCACTTTCAATAAATCCAATGCCCATCCCTATTTCGTTGTTAAATGGTAACTTTTTTTCTAAATACCTTTAATTCATCATCTTCTGGAGCACTTCCGGCTCCGGCCGCCTAGGCGATGATCTAATTAGGTTATTCCCATGGACACCTGGGATATTGGCGTCATGTATCCCAGGAGTATAAGAGAGTCACCTAATAATGTAGTGCTATTTCCCGACCGGAAATGACGCGAATGGGAGGATCATGCGAACGTGATGTCCGCTGATTGACAGATTGCTATAGCAACCTGGGCGGGAAATTCATTGCTATGGCAACGTGTTAGGAGGAAGGAGCGACATGCGGTGGCATTACTGCGCAGGCGCGAGATTGGGAGGTGCATGCTGAGTAGCCAGCTGCACCGAATCCCGGAAATAGATACAAGAGGGCTTCAGATGCCTACAGTGGACATGGACCCTGCCTGCTTCCAAGATCCAGGTAGTTTTACTCTATTTAAACCTAAATAAATGAAAAGGACTACACTAATAATACTAGCTAAATGTTGCATATAAAGTGGTTCAAATTACAGCAGAGTATAAAAAAAAAAAGTTTGACTTGGGGCACTGGAACTCTGCTTTAAAATGTCAACAGGCACAATTTCAAAGCATGGGATTTTGGTTGTTGAGTGTTTTGTAGTTGTGAGCTTCAAAATGCTAAAGTATAAATCAGGGCTACATTTGACCACTAATGGCCAAGTGTCTCATTAAGAACACAGAAGTGGGATGAGATATTTACCCATGCTCTGTAGCAGCACCTGGACCTGGCACAGTAGATGCAAGGCTCAAAATGTTAATTTCTGTTCCCAATTAGAAAAGGCGATAAGCCAGGCATGGAGATTTTCAAGTCGGAAGATCTCTTCAAGTGAGAACAAGTCTGATGTTCAAAATTGTTCATTATCACATCCTAGTGTAGCTCGACACAAAATTAAGCGGCGCAATAACTTCACATAAAGATATAGAAATTTTATAGCAAGACCTGAACAAAATAATGGAGTGGGCAACTACATGGCAAATGAGGTTTATTGTGGAGAAATGTAAAGTAATGCACTTGGGGGGCAAAAAACATAAATGCAAACTACTCATTAGGGAGAGATCCAATGGGTGAATCAAGGATGGAGAAAGATCTGGGGGTCCTAGTAGATGACACATTGAGCAATGGCATGCAATGTCAAGCTGCAGCTACCAAAGCAGGCAGAATATTATCATGCTTACAAAAGGGATATAAACCAGGGATAAAACTTTAATCCTACCACTTTATAAAACATTGGTTAGACCACATCTATAGTATTCTGTCCAGTTCTGGTCACCAGTCCTCAGAAGGGAAGTGCTGGAACTGGAGAGAGTCCAAAGAAGGGCAACAAAACTAATAAGGGGACTGGAGGACCTCAATTACGAGGAAGGACTACAAACACTACATTTATTCTCGCTGGAGAAAAGATGCTTGAGAGGAGATATGATAGCTATTTACAAATACCTCAATGGCGATCCCAGCATGGGAAAAAACTATTCAGTTTCAAGGAGTGTAAGAGGACACAGGGAGTTTTTCACTGTCAGGGTAATAAGGATGTGGAACTGGACGGACTATTGTCTTTATTCGACCTTACCTACTATGATACTCTAAAGCTGGCCATGCATTAATAATTTTATTTTTGTTAAACCTGCAGGTTGAATGAAAAAAATTACCAGATTCTCCCATCAACACATTCAAGATGGATTGGGGAATCCCTCGCTCTGTGCTATTGTGTTCTGAGGGAGCCTTCCTGGCTGTCAGAACACACTGATTAGTGTGTGGCTAATTAAACAAAGATTATGCAGCTGCTGTCTAATATTTCCAACAGGGGCGTTTTTCCAATATAAAGTTATTCCTAGGCAGCACTTGCTGTGAAGTGTAAAAAAACTAATTTGTGCCTTTAGTAAATCACAAAAATACCAAACTATAAATACCAATATAGGTGTAAATCTAAACACATATGTTAATCTAAACACATATTAGACACAATTGTGTAAAATCTTAAAGTGAAAAAAGAAGTCCATATACATTGTGCAATCTTGAGTGCTTAGGTGCCTGATTCCCAGGGTATCGCCTGTAGTGAATATTGCACCTCGGAGTTACACCGGGATTACATCAAGGAGGAGTAAAGATCTGTACCAGGAAACCATTAGGATCATCGGGACAGGTCTCACAAGGGACCTACAAGCCTTTATGACTTCCCTTGCTGTACAGTAAGGGAGTCATCACCATCTGGTGAGTGCGGTGTGTAAACTGTCAGCGCGAAGTGGAATATTCACTACAGGGGATACCCTGAGAACCAAGCACTCAAGATTGCACAATGGATATGGACTTCTTTTGCACTAGTTCACATTAAGATTTTACACAATTGTGTATCATATGTGTTTAGATTTACACCTATATTGGTATTTATTGTTTGATATTCTTGTGATTTACTAAGACACAAATTTGTTTTTTTTATTCGTCACAGCAAGAGCTGCCTAGGAATAACTTTATAAGCACAGTATGGTAGTGCCCACAGAAACATGGGACTTTTAGTGCTTGAGAACCTGAGAAGACTGTGAGGGAAGCACTGATAAGAGGGAGGCAGGAGATTGTAAACAGTGACAGCTTAAAAGTAAGACTGGGACACAACAAAGACCATAACAATGTATTAACTATAGGTTGGATGGTGGATGTAAACCCTCACATATACCCAGTGAAGTGAACAGCCTCAGATGATACACAGAGATGAAAGAAATCTCCCTACATAAGTTTTACTTTTATCTCTGCTGTCTTCAGCTTTATATATTCTTTAGAAAGTGAACATCGTGTTAGAGATTTTCTCTTTCTGTTTAGCACTGGGAGTGAAGTCTGGGCATACAGCCATGACAGCTGATTGGAGGAATGGCACACAACCCCACTCCACATAGGCAGAGACTTGCAGAGCTGTGCTGTGACAAGTCAAGCTCTCTGCTAATCTATTTAATGATACCTCCCTCGACACAATTTTCAGGCTGGTTTTATCTTGTTGACAGAGAACTTGTCAGAAGTTATCATGCTGATAACAGAGCAACGAAACAGCAGAAAGACACGGGACTTAGGGCTTTGGAGAAAGCAGAAAACACTACAGATATATGTGCTTAGTTCAAATTTCATGAATCAGGTTTACATCCATGTAAATAGCAACGCAAATGTTACACTGAGCGCCTAATACTATTATGGTTTCTTGAAACCCCCATGCAAATATTATGGGGAAATAGTGGTCAGATATGGATAATTTCATAGCTTCAAAATCAAGTTTAGTGAAAAGCAAAGCTAGATTTCTGTAACCTACATAGGCCATGGTCTAATGTGGCAGGGCTAGCAGCCATCCACACATCCCATGTATCCAGACTTTCCTGTGTATAACAAAAGTTTGGTGACTGCCACCCTGCCTGCCAACACCATCTTAGAAAAATGGATAAGAGACTCTGGAACCCTGGGGATTTTTTGTGTGATTACTTTGTGTCCTTGTTATTGTTATCATGAAATGTTGCATTAAATATGTAAATGTAGAGTATCTGACAACATTTCATGATTGTCATCATGAAATGTTGCTTTAAATATGTAAATGTAGAGTATCTGAATATTGGGCTCTCTGCTTCTACACACCATAGAACTTCCACGATCACCTTGGGTCGTAGTACGGATAAGTGATGAACAATTGAAGCACCATGCCACAATATTCAACTCTAAACACATGTTTTTTTCCCCCAATGGATAAATGTAAATCTAACACATGTTTGGTACTCTAGTTCTGCCCCTTTCATCAGGGCTAACATGTAAAATGAAAAATGAAAAAAAAAATTAGCAATGGAAATTATCACACAAAGTTCAAAAAGTTAAACAACAATAACATCAATAATTAGCAAGAACAACATAATTAAAGAAAAAAAAAATTAAACATAGAGGAGCGGAGCCAAGCACAGAATGGTCTGCAGTCATAGGGAAAATGGCCGCCGTCAGTGTATTTAAACAGTAGAGCGCCCGTCCAATCATATCCCCCTGATGAAGACACGTGACTCCCTGTGTCGAACACGCGTAGGGGAGGGGCCAGGACGGAGCGAGCAGCACTGAGCTAGGCTGGAATTATCTGAACACCCCGCAGCGCATCGAAATAGCATTTCTGGACGTACATTCTGCCTGTACTGTTTGGTGCACATTAAGCACCTATGCAATGTGAGTACCCCGGTGTGGGGATTGTTTACACTAGTTACTATTAAATATTTTGGCGATATTACACTATGCAGTCCCTTCTTTTTCTTTTGGTATGATGCCTATGGAGTCCTAAAAGAGCTTGATGGGAGATCATCTGGTGTCCTGATTACTGAGCCCAGGTGTGGCTCCAAAGCGTGTTTGGACACAGCTAAACCCTGTGTCACACGCTCAGAGGTGAGCGCAGCTACTTTGGGGGTCACCGGGGCACATTTGGGCACTGTGGTTCCACGATCCGTCTCCCATGCGAAGCACCTCTATGCACTATTGGATTCTTTTCCGCCACACATTGTTACGTGATACAGATTTGGAAGATTGTTTTTCACATTTAAAGGACTATTATCACCTAATTAATATATATGGTTTTTATGTGTTTTTATCACTTATTGTTTATAGAGTTTTTTTTTTTTTTCACAGTTTGTATGCTAATTACCATATTTATAATGCATGGTTTTTCACTTGTCACCATTGTATATGAGTAATTTTTCTTTGCACGTAGCACTTTTAGATTGGATATACGCACGGCACTTTGATGTAAATTTCAGGCGCATTGATTGATATTTTTATTAAGCTATGTTCTTTATATACAAATAGGTCGCTTACCATTAAGCGCAATATACTGGTATTTTCATATTCACGGTGGATTTAATTATATCACTATCTATATTTGGCACTTTAATGTGGTATATAGCAGTATTATTTATATCTATTGATTTAAGATTGGAAGCACATACACTGGGCGCCTTTAGATTGATAAAGTGAATATATACCTAAGCGCAACGCATTTTTCCATTCAAATTTAAACGCACGGCTATGAATACGTGACCTCTTCTCCCTTTTTTCTGTATAATTAAAAAAATAGCATGTAATAAAAGTGTGATGATAATAATAACATAGCGTGATAATTCTTATAATTACTTAAAGAGTTACTAAAATCTGTCTGTATATGCAGTAAAGCATGCTGGTTATACCCAATGTGGAACCAAAGGAGTTAATCCTCTGCATTGTGTAAAAAGGCTGTTTAATCCTGTCTTCTTTGAACCTCCCTCCCCTATTTTACAGTCCCCAATCCATCTGCTGATAGCACAGAACCTTGGGGGCACTCTGCACATGCTCAGTTTGGTGTGTTTTGCTAGAGAGTTTTTTTGGGGGAGGGTGCATGTGATCAGCACAGGGCCAATCAGTACTGTCCAGACAGAGGGTCAGGGGTCATGCAGCCTCATAGGCCAGTCAGAAGAGAATGAAAACTCCTCCTACAAACCAGTGCTTGGCTGGGCACTGATAGAAGTCACAAGACTGTTATATACTACTAATGAGAAAAGTTATTTAGCAGTTTAGATTTTTCTAAAATAATTGCATTTCTGTGTGCTGTGGGAGAAAAGATATAGTGAATGTCCTAGGTTTTGTAACACTTTAATGTATATTTTAGGGTCTCACTAGTTTTTTTTAGGTTTAGAAAATAGGTAACAGGGATGCAAGTCATGGGTGCTAAGGCTATAGTTGTAATTTGAAGACAAGAAAAGACACACAAGTTACGTATACATTCTCAATCACAACAGAGAAAAACCCATATCAAGTATTTTAGACATAATACAAAAGTATTAAAAGAAGCAAAATACAAAAGAAAGTAATAAATGTTGTATCATATACCGGGTTTCAGCATTCACCATAAAAAATTAAAAAAAAACGAATACTGGGAGTCCCAGTAGTGGCTGTGCGCAGGAGTATTACTGGGCATAAAATCTGGATCAAGGACAATGTTCCACCAGGCCCCTTCCAACAAAGTAGCTACTACAATTTCTACTACTACTACTGGGAGTGAGGGTGGGTATATTGGATTGAAGGGATCCACAGTCTTAGAAATAGTCAGTATGCTTGGTAACTTTTCATTAACAAAAAAATGAGTCAATCCTTTGCCTCGCCTCCTCAAATGGGGTCAATTTTTTCTTCCAAGCAAGCGCTATTATTTGCTTGGCCAAGAAAATATAAGTGAGTTTGTGTGGAGCCCTGGTGGGAGAGGCGAACTGGAAACGAAGGAGTACTAGCCACGAGTGTTTGGGAATGCAAATAGAGAATATGCTTTGTAAGAATTTGAATACTTTTATCCAGAACCTGCATAACATTGGACAGGTCCATCACATGTGCAGGACATCAACAATAGTGTTACAGCCACTATAGCACCAGGATAAAGAATTGCTAGTATAGAGGGAACAATTTAACATCTGGCCCAGGCCAAGACTTCGAAGGCCGATTCCAGAGAATTAATAATAATGGTACTAGTGGCATCCTTTTATTTATTTTTTTACATAGTCCTAATGAAAGGGGTAGAGATATAGACCCCAAGATATGTTGACTTTAAAGACATTGGAATAAACTTTCATTCTTAATCACTCTGCCAAGACCATCTGGTTGGGTCCTTCGTGTCGCTATACTTTCCTACAGTTTGCACATTTTTATTGATTGAATGATGTACATTGCACTTACCAGTCCTCCACTCTAGATCCCTATGCTTAGAACTGCATTTCTAGCAAAATAGTTTTGAGATGCCTTACTAGAATAGTCATCACATCTAGCTGTACTAGAGTTGTCAGACTGGGGGAACAACTTTGATTTATAAGAGATTTTTAAACAAACTAATCTCAGTCAAAGGTAACAACCACTTGCAGCTCGTAGCACTCTTTTTCTATTGTTTATTAGCTCATCCTACATGACTAGCTTTACCAATACAACAAATTGAAGCAGAAATCAGGCTGACCGGCAACATTGTACACACTTGCAGTGAAATTTAAACATATATAAAAACATTAGTGGACAAACTGGATTTTTCCAAAGAAAGGACTTCCATTATCTCACAGAAGGTCATTCAAGGGGCCCTGAAAAGTGATGAGGAATGTTGTCTGATAGGATTGAATGACCTTGTATCACCTAGCCTGGAGATGTTGTATAATATTTCACAAGGGTGTTTTTGAATATTCCAAGGACCATGGACAACCTGACTGTTTACATGCAGATTGGGTCACTAATCTTAGTTGGAAGACACAGGCCCATGAAATAAACTTGAACATCTACAATGAAGCTAAATCTTCCCCATCTGTATTCTAATGCCCCGTACACACGGTCGGATTTTCCGATGGAAAATGTCCGATCGGAGCGTGTTGTCGGAAATTTCCGACCGTGTGTGGGCTCCATCGGACATTTTTCATCGGATTTTCCGACACACAAAGTTGGAGAGCAGGAGATAAAATCCGTTGTTGGAAATTCCCATCATGTGTACACAAATCCGACGGACAAAGTGCCACGCATGCTCAGAATAAATAAAGAGATGAAAGCTATTGGCCACTGCCCCGTTTATAGTCCCGACGTACGTGTTTTACGTCACCGCGTTTAGAACGATCGGATTTTCCGACCGTGTGTAGACAAAACAAGTTTGAGCCAACATCCGTCGGAAAAAATACTAGGATTTTGTTGTCGGAATGTCCGAACAAAGTCCGACCGTGTGTACGCCCTATTAAGCTGGCCATACACCAGCAGAAATTTGTTCAAAAATGTTTTGTTTTTTTTAACCTTCATGCAATTTTGCAATGGTTAGTGGGGTTCAATTGACATTCATTTTTTGGCCTTAGGAAAATGAAAATTGAAAGGAGCAGGATAGAAAATTTTTCTTGAACAAAGTAAATTCTGAATGTGAATGTGGTGTTTGTAGAGGAAAAAAATCATACAAATCGGAAAGTTTTGATGAACAATTTTAAAGAACCATTAAAAGAAGACACAGACCCAGGAACTCTGAGGACAGTACTTCCCTCATGCACGTGCAGTCTTGCAGCTGTATTTGGTAAATTTCCAAAAGTTTTAAAGTGTAGGTATAGACAATTTTTTATTTTATTTTTTATAGAATGTGGAAGAATTAGGATTGCTTGTCTAGCTTTTGTGTCCCTGCCAGGAAGATCCCCCCTCTCATTATATCCTGGTGACCACTGTCGCCAAAACTTGATGGGAAGTCCAATATTTTAGAGTTGTCACCAGAACAAGAGATGACGGTAAATTCTCTAATGGGAACACATGTATCAGTAACAACTCTCTAAAATGGGCAATGTTCCTTTTTTTGTAGAGATATCCCCTCACTTCCCATTGTGTCTTCAGGATCCCAATGGTATAAAGACAGCAAAAAATATACTGACGGTGGTGGTGGTAGTGGGGGGGTTGACATTTCCCTACTTTATTCAAAACAAAACAAAATCCCTTGGGCTTTATAATATATTATGTGTATACTTTAACTTGGTCCTAACATTTAAGGCCTCATGTACACTGCTGCTGGTAAACGGATGTTTAGGAGCAGTTGGGCATTTTTTTTAGCTGTTCCTTAACTCTCCTCTATGTTTTCTTATCAGTACATGTACACTGGGTCGTTTATAGTCGTTTCTAGGCAGTTGTGTTTAGTGCCTTTTTTTGGAACCCAAAAAATGCGCTCAGAAGCTGTGTTTAGCGGCATTTCAAATGCCAAACGTGGCTACCCGCGTTTAGGTGCGTTTTTGTCTAGTAGTGTTTTTAAAGGGAAACATTTTATTTATTACTTTTGAGCCTTGAAGATGCTAAAAACACACCAAAAACTCAATTATCACTGTATGCAAGCTTGATATAACAGAAGTTCCTCTGGTGGTATGCGTTTCCTCATGTTGGTGTCCATGCGAACTAGACGGGCTCTAACCTTTTTCAAGCCACCGTCAAAGGTGGCAATTGACATGCGTGTAAAATTTAAAAAAATTCTCTGGGTAATTACGCAGCTGAACATACATATTAGAAAGTATCCTGTGGACATTGCTGTTGAGCCATCAATGGATATGTCCAGTAGCGACAAACTCTGGTCCTCTCACGCAATTTTCTACGTCTTTGGAGCTTCAGCAAAAGCAACATCAGGAGCATTTTCTCACACATGTTCATCATGGGATCCATATTAACAAACCAACCAAAAAAGAACAGCTAGTTACAAGCACACTGCTTTCTCAGCTGCTACTCACACTGTTTTTGCTTTCTAATCACTTGTGAGGGTCTCCTGAGGTTATCTTTAGTAAACGCTCCTGAATGCAAACGCCACTAAATGCCGCTAAACGCGGCTTGTAAACGCTGCTAAACATACGTTTTTAAACGTGGATTACTAGCGGTGATGTTCCAGCGTTCAGGGGAGGTTGAGAAACGTTCCGTGTACATGAAGCCTAATTCCAAGCAGACCTAAACACAACTAAATGCAGTTGTGTATTCCTTTATATAATTATAAACATACATAAAAGTAGCATAAGAACCAAAATCTATCTTAAGATAAACCTCTGTCATCCCCCCACACTGTAAAACTCAGCCTGGGAGAGGAAAGGCGAACACTAGAAGACAATCAGGTCTCTGCTTGATGCAGACAAATAACTTACTGATATAAGGAGATAGCAGAGATCACTATATCAGTACTAATGTTAATTATATGACTTTATTGATATATATTAGTTGGATCCAATAGCAAGGATCTGTAAAACAATACATTTTATATATCACTCCTGTGACCCGTTTTCAGCAGGCAGGCTGATGTCACAGAGCCGGTCCAGGTTTGGGCAAGATCGCAATAATGAAGTCGGGATCTGCCCACAGTCTCCCAGTGAGCCGCTGAGAGCCAGAGCCAGCTGCTTCTGCCCCCTCCACAGCCCAGCGCTCCAGTAAGCGGGGTGGGGGGGGGCAGTGACTGACAGTCACCAGCTCTCTGCTCAAAGAGCCCTGAGAACCGAGCGATCGGTGGTGTTTGATTGCTGTGCAGGTCATATGCAATGTCTGTGCGATGCAAATTCAGCCATACAAAACGTATGGCTGAAATCGCATTACGTTCGCACCAAAATGGTGCAGGACCCTTTTTTGGTCCTAACTGGAATCCGATTGCAAGGGCGTTTACACCCATGCGATCTAATTCCTGCACCATTTGACAGTTCGCACTGCGATCTGCAAACTGCTCTGGGGATGTCATTAACTATTGACAACCTCAGCAGTCGCAGAGGGCAGTGCAAACCCCGACAAGTGACATGCGATGCGGGAACCCGCACTGGATTCGCGCTGGTTCCCACATCACATATATGTGAATCGGGACTTATAGCGTTTTTCTTTTTTATCTATGCAAAAAAATGTAGCCTTTTCTATTTTAAACTGAATAGGTCGTTTTACAGGGTGATCGTTTACAATCACTTTAAGGTGCAATGGAAAACAGTCCTGCGTGCATTTTTGGTATGTTGGCCTTTTGTATTGAGATCAATTGATGAGCTCTTCATAATGACAATGAGGTTGATTTACTAAAACTGGAGAGTGCAAAATCTGATGCAGCTCTGGATAGAAAGATCAGCTTCCAGGTTTGTTTTGTCAAAGCTTAATTGAACAAGCTGAAGTTAGAAGCTGATTGGCTACCATGCACCAGCTTTTGTACTCTCTAGTATTAGTAAATCAGTCCCAATGAGTCTAAAAATGTATGTTATTATAATTATACTAATAATAATATTTTTAATTAATTAAAATGAAAATGAATGCAACATTAATTGCATGTAAAAATGACTCCCAAGGCACCCCAAGAAGAACAGCCAGACACATTAGATAATTCTTTAGTAAATCTGTATCTTATATGAGGTTGCTGAGGCTTGTCACTGCACATCAGGAGGTCAGCAAAGTCACAGCCTCGGTAAATCAGGTGTAACCACCTGAGGGGAAGGCTTGTCCAGACTTTGACACACTTATTCTGGTATGTATTGTGCACTGATAACACAATGTGAAGAACCGTTGACAGTTTTGGGACTCATAGAATGGTTTAGTATTACTAAGACCCTGCCTTTTATTAGCATTTAAACAGGAATCCAAAAAGTGTACAATATTTTGTATTCTGATTCTCATAACTGCATTGTTTCAGACTTTCAGCATTGGTTTTACCTAAACAATCTTTTCATTCTGCTTTCTGATGTTACCTAATTACCTAATTACACTAAGCCCACCCTAAACTAAAATTGTGGTTTTGGTAGATGGTTGAAGTATCACCAAGCCTAAAGCTGGTCATACGCTAGTAGAATTTCATTCACAACTTTTCATTTTAAAAAGGTTTGTCTTATCGCCCTATATCGTTAATCAATGTGGATCTTAAACTGATGACTAAAGTGTTAGCGACCAGAATGAACACCTTCCTAGCTAACTATATCCATCCAGACCAAGTGGGATTTGTCCCCAGTCGACAGGCCCCGGACCAAACCCGACGGGTGATAGACATTATAGCAGCGCTTAACTCTAATTGGGACAATCATGGTGTACGGAAGGGAATGCTGTTATCATTAGATCTTTGTAAGGCGTTTGACTCGGTCCCGTGGGAATACATATATTACGCATTAAGGAAATATGGATTTGGGTCTCATTTCCTGACAATACTACAGACATTATATAACGCACCTACGGCTAGACTCCAGATAAAAGGCTATAAATCACATACAATAGACATACACAGAGGAACGAGGCAAGGGTGCCCTTTATCTCCTATTTTATTTATTTTGGCACTAGAACCCCTAACGATTAAGATAAGACACAACCATGATATAAATGGCATATATTGTGGTGATGGTGAGCAGAAATGCTCTTTGTTCGCCGACGATATTTTGATGTTCATCTCCTCCCCGGTTACGTCTCTTCCCAATCTCTTTCAGATCCTACGACGCTTCTCGGTTTTTTCGGGTCTCACGATTAACCATTCCAAATC
This sequence comes from Lithobates septentrionalis, assembly GCA_037952835.1. Lineage (NCBI taxonomy): Eukaryota > Metazoa > Chordata > Amphibia > Anura > Ranidae > Lithobates > Lithobates septentrionalis. Next base: position 281,079 of record JBBDGP010002289.1, read on the forward strand.
CGAGGCTTTAAATCTCACATTAGAACAGCAGACAGTTCAACAGCTCCAAATGTCATTCCAGTTCAAATGGCAGAAGCATAAGCTCCCATACCTAGGAATATTTCTAACCCCCACTATACAGACCCTATATCAAGCCAACTACCCTCTTCTGTATGGAAAATTAACAACAGATTTATTGAGATGGGCTATTAGCCCTCCGTCGTGGTTCGGCAGACTGTACTCCATAAAAATGAACCTTTTGTGAAAGGCTGTTGTACTTGTTCAGGACTCTTCCGATTGCCATTAATAGATCCGATCTCGAGGTGTTTCAGAAAAAGATAATGAAGTTCATTTGGGGGAACACAAGACCTAGGGTGAATAAGCAAACTCTCTATACCCCCAAAAATAAAGGAGGCCTGGGAGTTCCTGATTTGATTAAATATTTTGAGGCAGCCCAGCTGGCCCAATTAATCCGCTCCCATTCTGGGTCGCCAGCTCCATCCTGGATGAAAATGGAATCAGCCCCCTATCCCACAAAACCCATTAGCCATATGATGTGGCTCCATATGAAGGACAGACTGACCATATTGTGCCCTACACTATCCTTTTCAATGAGTGTATGGGACAGATTACAAAAGCCTTTTGTTTTTCGCTCTACGCATGCTCCTTTGGCCCCCCTAACGGGTAACCCAGGATTCACCCCGGGTCTTAATCCTCAAAGTCTATCGTGGTGGACTAACAAGGGTCTGATACGTATAGCTGATATGTGTGATCATAAAGGTATATTATCGAAACAAGCACTCATAGAAAAGTACCAGCTACCTAATACAGAATTTTATCATTACCTCCAAATAGTTCACTTCCTGCATACTCTACAGTGTAAGACCGACATTATATCTTCCACCCCAATGGAATATCTATGCAAGTCTTATGATAAACATAAAGGTCATATCACAAATTTATAGTATCCTGACTTCCAAAACGGGGAAATTATTTTATATGCAAAAATGGGAACAGGATATGGAGGTAACGATGGAAATAGATAAATGGTTTAGGATGGCACAGTCAGCTTCAAAAGGTTATATTAATACCTCCCTGATAGAGGCGAATTATAAAGTCTTATTACGGTGGTATATGGTCCCGGCGAGAATTGCGACATATATCGCTGATGCCTCTCCTCTGTGTTTCAGGGGATGTGGCAAAGAAGGTACAATATATCATACTTGGTGGACCTGCCCTAAGGTCGAACGATTTTGGATACGCATTTATAACTTTATATACTCACTGACTCAAGTTAATCTAACAAAATCTCCACAACAAGCATTACTGGGGGATCAAGTGGAGGGAATACCTGGACATACCAGGAAGCTCATATCTTTTATATTTACAGCATCTAGAATAGCAGTGGCTAGATCCTGGAGAAAGCCCCTGATCCCCTTTAAAATGGTTAAAGCAAAACTGACGTGGATCATGATTAATGAACGCCTTTCGGCGATTCTTTTAGATAAACAGAGGGCTTTCGACAAGATTTGGGAACCATGGTTGTCTTATCTGTCTACGGGTTTTGACAGTTAATGGATCCTGAGAGAGATCCCTAGGGGTGCACTCAACCCCAACTCTTCCCTTACCCTTTCTTCTCTTCTTCATTTCCCCTCTTTATTGTTCTCACTCTTTCCTTTCCGTCTCTGGTCTATTTTTGCAGGTTTTCCTGCCTTATGTCGTTGTCCTAATGACCGATATGAAAAATCACGATCCGAGATCCGAATTGTTAGTTATAAAGGAGGGGGGATGCGGGGCGGGGGCCCTCCCGTCCACAGTAAAGATCCCAAATGGGGTGGATGGTTGGGTTCCTGGCGACGCGCCTTCTCTCCAACCAATACAGAGAGGTGTGAGATTAACGCTAGAAATGATAAATAAATAAAGCAATATAAATATATATCCAAATGTATGATGCTCTGTACTCAGCCTATATACATATGTAAATAAAGGAAATGTAACTGAACATGTACAGTCGGATAGACGCATCCACCTCATATAGAGAGAGAAAATAAGGATGACATAGTCTGTTTATAGGATTCCTGTAGGCCATTTTGGCTGAGATATGTCCCCCCCCCCCCCCATTCTTTTCCTTTTCTATTTTTGTACTCAAAGAATATATGTTGTGTATTTTATATATGCTATTCTCAATAAAAATCATTGAAAGAAAAAGGGTTTGTCTGATTTTCTAATAGTTAGAGGGGAGAAAATTTGTTCTCAGCACCATGGTGCATGCAGGCCAGTGCCACAATGTTATCATTCTTTGCACCTCCAGAGCAAGCAGCAGTTGTATATACAGTATTTTGTGAGCGCCAATAAGGGTGGCTTCAGAAGAAACCCCTCAAGCCAAAGAGTCCACCCTACACAAAAAATCAAGGCTGTTGAGCATGGATCTGGTGAATGGGACAATTGGAATGCAGAAGATCTAGAAGAAGCAGTGCACAATGTGGGTGCTGCCACCAATATTTTATTTTGCTTGAAGAAAATAGATTTGAGATAACTAAGTTTGGACACTTTTCTGGCAACTATACCAGCTTTTCAATCTCTGTTATATTTATGATATCGTCAGCAAGTCCCATTTTTACCAGCCAAGTTGATAAAATACTGGCCAAGTGACATCCTTATCGATAGTGGAACATAAACCACAATGTCGAACATCTCTTGGTGACTATTGGTGAGACCTCTGCATTGAGTCCTTGGGTCTGCACACCTGCTGTGGTCATTACAAGGGATTTTCACTTTGCCTGAGTTTTTTATTTTATATAATGGTGAATGCAACAGGAGGAGCTGTAACACTCAAACAGATAGATGGTAGCATCCAAAGCTCCCTGTTGCGACTCCCCTAGACAAGAAGCCAAGGGCTGACTGAACCTACTAGGCCCAACCCAAAGCCCAACTCCAGGATTTAGAGAAAATATGAGTGTGGTGCCCCCTTCCACACACACTTCAAGGGTTAAATACTTACCTTATTCTGTGTTCAAGCAGGGCTCCTCCAGTGACATGAATAGCCCCTGGCAGCCTCCGCTCTCAGCCACTCACCCTCACCATATATATAGAAAAAGGAAATTCCCCTAAGTGGACTTTAACGGCACTTGCTAAAGAATATTAGATAGTAAATATATGTAACAACGTATGGAGAATAAAGAGATTTTTTATTTGGAAATGACATAGATTAAAAACACTGTACCATAGATTCAACGGAACATATTACAGAGTCAATAAGTTTAGTGTTGTTACCAAACAGTAAAGTTCTATACAAGGGCTCTTTTTCACACCCAACGCGTTTCGGAATAAACTGTGTTTTTGTCCTTCTTCAGGGATGTAGTAGAAAAGAGAAATTCATCTAAAGTGATTAAAATGTAAGATAATGAGTGAGTTACCACAACATGTAGATATAGATGTATTCATCCACTTTCAGTTAGATAATCAGTCACTCACTTACATAATATGTTTCGTTGGGTTACTTTAAAACTCCAAAATTAGAATAGCATTGGGCATTGTTGCTGGTACAGTTGCTGTCTTTGGAACATCATGGTTAGCACTGGATAATATCATTTAATAGTGGTCCCATTAATGGAGCATGGTATCTCACCTACCCCTGTCTCTCCTGGATGCGTACAGGCCAGAGCGATATACTGAGGCAAAAGTAGAGGGAACCCCTAAGAGTAAAACAATAATATAAAGGGGTAAATATTTAGAAAAAAGGAGTTAGACATGGGCCTAAAGGTTAAATGTGTATAATATCTCGTGAGAGAAATGGTATCTGATAATGTGTAAATATCATGTGTCCAAAATGATTAGAGTATGTACAGTACATGTGTGGTAATTATGTATCTATGTGTTGAGATGGATATTCATCCACATAGCGATTATGAGTGGAAAAGGAGTAGTTAGTACGAGTAGTAGTTAAACATAATTACTATATAGTATTGCTACTGAGGCTCAACAGAAAATGGTTGCATGTATTCTCTGTGTATGGCGCTAAATGTCAAGAAAGGAGAGAAAGAGAAATATCATATGAGTGCGTTGGTATCCATTTGCACTGAGTAATACCTTTATTTGTATATATGTTTAAGTATGATTAATGATAATTATTACTGCGTAGGTGTAATGTTTGTATAAAAAAGGGGATTTAACCCATATAGATCTATGAAAGGGTGTTATATGGTTTTTTATGATTATAGTTGTAAGATACAGTCCATGTATAACACTAATGTACCACAGAGTATTTGCTATTGATAATAGCAATATAGGTGCACCCATGGAAGTACATTTAAGAAAAATAAATCCTATTTATATATGACATTATAGCAGCCCAGATGTATTTACTGGTACTACCAGTGTCAGCATAGTGGCAAGCACAGTGGCAAGACTACAGCTACCACCAATACTGGCACGGCAGTAAAGCTACAGCTTGAGTGGTATGAGGAAAAGATTGCTTTACGTAGGAGTTGTATATCCTATGTGAACAGGCCATAGGGGCTAAATGCTAGTGCATATAAAGCAATAATGTGTACAGATAACAATTTCAAAAACAGTGTTGTTGCAGAACCAACAGGGAAGAGATCGCTCAAAAATTGCCTAAATGAAAATAGACAAGCAACGTTAAACAGTGCAAAAGAATGTACCTGTTTAAAGCAAATTTGGAATATTCCAGCCACGCATCCCAGCATCCAGCGTGTACACGCCTGAGCCGGGAATGAGAGGATCTGGCATTTTATGTCAGAGGAACCCCAATCAGCTGGCGCAAATGATTGCGCTCAGCTGATTTGTATAGTTCCTGGTTGGGGGAAGCCTCATGAACGCCCCCTGAGTCGTGGATGCGCGGCACCGCCCCTACCGCGCATGCACGAGCGCAATTACGTTGGAGCGGCGTCACGCACACCCGGCCCACCGACACGGAATGCCACACCGGCGGACTGCGCACGTCCGCCGAAGTAGCAAGATGGAGGTCATCCTCACCATGTACAATGTAGAGTTAATATTATGATGGGACTGCCCACAGTTCAGAGCTTCAAAAAGAAGAGGGCAGCTCCAGATAAGGTAAGTAATAATGCCTATTCCACCACGCTCTAGGCATAATGTGCAATTGGGAAAGGTCCACTGCAAGGGTGGGCTTTTTAAAAAAAATCTTTTTAGATGGACTGGCCATTTAACACATTTGTGTAAGAAAATACAGAAAAAAATTGATAAATGGAGCTGGAAGACACCAATTTAGAAGTAATGGATTTACTAACTTTTTGAGCTGTTCCCGAACCTTGACCTCTCAGAGAACACACTACTTACAAGAACATGTACAAAGCAGTAGCTGAAACCTTGAAGAGGACCTAGCTTCCTATACATACAGTATCTCACAAAAGTGAGTACACCCCTCACATTTTTGTAAATATTTTATTATACCTTTTTTTATACCTTTTCATGTGACAACACTAAAGATATGACACTTTGCTACAATGTAAAGTAGTGAGTATACAGCTTGTACAACAGTTTGCTGTCCCCTCAACATAACTCAACACAAAGCCATTAATGTCTAAACCTCTGGCAACAAAAGTAAGTACACCCCTAAGTGAAAATGTCCAAATTGGGCCCAAAGTGTCAATATTATTTTGTATGGCCACCATTATTTTCCAGCACTGCCTTAACCCTCTAAGGCATGGAGTTCACTAGAGCTTCACAGATTGCCACTGGAGTCCTCTTCCACTCCTCCATGATGACATCACGGAGCTGGTGGATGTTAGAGGCCTTGCGCTTCTTCTGCTTGAGGATGCCCCGCAGATGCTCAATTTAGGCCTGGAGACATTCTTGGCCAGTCCATCACCTTTACCCTCAGCTTCTTTAGTAAGACAGTGGTCGTCTTGGATCGTTATCACGTTGGAATACTGCCCAGTGGTCCAGTCTCCGAAGGGAGGGGATCATGCTCTGCTTCAGTATGTCACAGTACATGTTGGCATTCATGGTTCCCTCAGTGAACTGTAGCTCCCCAGTGCCGGCAGCATTCATGCAGCCCCAGACCATGACACTCCCCACCACCATGCTTGACTGTAGGCAAGATACACTTGTCTTTGTACTCCTCACCTGGTTGCCGCCACACACGCTTGAAACCATCTTAACCAAATACGTTTATCTTGGTCAGACCACAGGACATGGTTCCAGTAATCCATGTCCTTAGTTTGCTTGTCTTCAGCAAACTGTTTGCAGGCTTTCTTGTGCATCATCTTTAGAAGAGGCTTCTTTCTGGGATGACAGCCATGCAGACCAATTTGATGCAGTGTGCGGCTTATGGTCTGAGCACTGACAGGCTGACCCTCCACCCCTTCAATCCCTGCAGCAATGCTGGCAGCACTCATATGGGTCTATTTCCCAAAGACAACCTCTGGATATGATGCTGAGCATGTGCATTCAACTTCTTTGGTCGACCATGGAGAGGCCTGTTCTAAATGGAACCTGTCCTGTTAAACCGCTGTATGGTCTTGGCCACGGTGCTGCAGCTCAGTTTCAGGGTCTTGGCAATCTTCTTATAGCCTAGGCCCTCTTTATGTAAAGCAACAATTCTTTTTTTCAGATCCTCAGAGAGTTCTTTGCCATGGGCTGCCATGTTGTGTCATGTTGAACTTCCAGTGACCAGTATGAGAGAGTGAGAGCGATAACACCAAATTTAACACACCTGCTCCCCATTCACACCTGAGAATTTGTAACACTAACGAGTCACATGACACCGAGGAGGGAAAATGGCTAATTGGGCCCAATTTGGATATTTTCGCTTAGGGGTGTACTCAACTTTGTTGCCAGTGGTTTAGACATTAATGGCTGTGTGTTGAGTTATTTTGAGGGGACAGCAAATTTACACTGTTATACAAGCTGTACACTCACTACTTTACATTGTAGCAAAGTGTAATTTCCTTAGTGTTGTCACATGAAAAGATATAATAAAATATTTACAAAAATGTGAGGAGTGTACTCACAGTGGTGTAGTGGGTAGCACTCTCCCCTAGCAGTAACAAGGGTCGCTGGTTTGAATCCCAACCACAACACTACCTGCTTGGAGTTTGCATGTTCTCCCTGTGCCTGCATGGGTTTCCTCCCACGCTCCAAAGACATGCTGGCAGGTTAATTGGCTTCTGTCCAAAATTGGCCCTAGTGTAGCAATGTGGGTTGGGGACCTTGGATTGTGGGCTTCTTGGGGGTGGGGATCGATGTGTGAGGAGCGTTGCATAAATTGACAGTGCTATATGGGTATCTTAAATACATAATGATATAATAAATGAACATCTTAATGAGATGCGGTGTACAGGGATAGGGACAATTGTAGACACTCACTCAGGATGGACTGGTGTTTTTATTCAACCTTACTAACTATGTAACTTTTGTGAGATGCTGTATATTGCATGCATGCTAAGTAATATTTAGGTGTAACACTTCCAAGCATGTATTGCCACTCACAAATATGACATTACTCTTTCTGACAATGCCTTCATCTCAGTAGGACGGAGCTATATTTGTTCTGGCATCATCCAGGGTCAGCTTCAACTTCCTAGATTGAGATGCTGGCTCAGAGATGATACAAGCATGTAAATCCTGGTGCCTCTGAAGTTCTTGGCTATTTGTATTTTCAATGACACTCTGAAAGCAGAGTGAAAAGCACCCTCCAATCCTATTTTTCTTTTTGCCATTGGCCAGGGCCCCCTATGTTAGTTTCCTGCAGCCCCTTTCAATAAGGTGCAAATTAGCTCTATAAATGGCTAAAACTGACCATCAGGATTCTCCTCCCAATTCAATTTGTCCAAAATTAGGATTCATCAACCATTGTGTGGAATTCAATCAAGAAGAGCTGACATCAGATGTACAGAAGGAGACCTTAGAACTAGTCACTAGTCACAGATCCCATTTACAGTCTCTGCAGTAAGTGGACTTTGTTTAGCTTAGTAGTATAGATTTATTGCCTTCAGAAATTCTGGTCATCATGGTGGACTTCTGTTTCAGCCACAGGTGTGGCCAATCAAGATGTTGTTCCCTCTACCATCTGTCAGTCACTGGTGGGGATAAGAAACAAACAGCAATGCAACCACAAAGATGCCACGGCCTAGGCAGCTCCAACTGCTAAAAGGGGGCCCCCAGATAGGGCTACATTACTACAATATGTCTGTATGCCCAATGCATTGTACCTCTTGCATCCAGGAAATGAAGGCCCCTTGACCCGCCCCGCTCTAAGGAAAGGGAGCCTTGACTGCTGGATGCTTGGCAACCAAGCGGGGCGTCAACCTAATCAAGGAGTTGGAGTGGCTCCATTGGGATTGGCTACAATGGCACGAGGTGACTGGGTGGAGCCGGAACTCTAGAAAAGGCTACACAGAGGCACTTCCCACTACTTTCCAGAGAATTTGACGTCACAAGAGTTGCCCACCCACTCGCCCATTGTGTGTTACGTCACAGCTTCCTTGGCAGTTTTACCTTGCCAGCAATTGGTATTACTTTATGGGCTAAACCCTCAAGTTTATTACAGGGTCAGTTTAATGCCTGTCTCGCACCGATGGTGGAGACATGCCTCTTAGACTATACGGTTTGTTTATAGATGGTCACGGTTTAACCGTGACCGGCATGGTTATTGGTATTTTGAAGGTTGTTATACTTATATGTTCAATAAAACTGTGGCCTTGCCCTACTTCCAACTAAAAGTGGTCCATGTGAATTTTTGGGGGGCAAGATTGGATGTGGTTTAAATAAGTGAGGTTAAGACAAGCCTAAGCTTCTCAGCAGTCATGAGTTTGGTCTATTGCTATCGGCTAAGTGCACTACACTATTCTTGTCTGCCCAAAACCTTTTTTATTGTGTTCATTCATAAGCTTACTATCTACAGGGTGAAAAGGGTGTAGAACAAGGTGACTCCCTTGATTTGACATGGCCGCATTAACACGCATGGATTTGAAAAGGACCATGCCATGAAATGAAAATGAAATGTTATCTGCCATGACTAAGCACTGAAACTATTTTTTTTTGCAACTTTGCTAGTTCAGCAATAAAATGTCAATGGAAGTGATTGCTAAAGTATTTTATGTTCATATAATATATTTGAAAGTATTATACAGTAGTACTTATCTACTATATGGTTTGTGAATCTTATGCTGATCCCATGGAACTATGAATTAAATGTTTTCATTCACCACAAATAAAACACCTTTGCTTCTTCTCATTACTCAGCCTGCATGTTTCTAGATCTAATGCATTTTTTCTCAATGTGTGGAAACCTGCCAAACATGTTTAACCCAAGCCCATAAGAGTAAGAAGGAAATAATATTTAAGGGCCGCACCCTTAGCGACAACTTCAATACCTCCGACTCTGTCAATCTCGATCAAACCTGTCTGAATAGATAAACTTCAACCCTAATTCTTTGAACATTTTGGATAGAGTAGGGGAGAATTACTCTATCCAAATCAAAAATTGAGGGATCAGTTATACTGTTGCGCTTTAATGGATGTGATGCAATGCAAGAAAACACATGTGTCTAAGTGCCGCCGTTGCCAAAAAAAAGAAAAAAATAGTGCCTTGATCAATGGTTGTAAACCCTATCCACCTTAATTTAAAAACGCATTGGAGATACGCGTCAGTGCATTTTCTTTGTGCATTTATATGCACTGTGAAGTATAAAAGTGCACCCAAATGCTACAAAAAGAGACTGACCTCTACACACATGCATAGATTTAAATGGATCGGTAATTTTTTCATCCTTCCATCTATTAAATCTTCTTCCCTTGTGGTTTTAACTTTGGATAGTAAAACATTTTTTTTCTGCCAGTAAATACCTTATACAGCCCACTTCCTCTTTCTTGCCTGGTAAAAAGCCTAGGCGTATGACATCATGCACAGCTCTCTCTCTCACTCTCTTGAGAGTTAGCCAGGAAGGGAGGGAGGATAAGTCATAAGAGGGCCAATGAGTGCTGCAGAGCTGGAGGTGTGCCCCTGTGTGTCTGTGTAAATCCAGGAAGTAAACAGGCAGCAGCTTCAGCTGCCCACAGTTAAAATGGTTGCAGCCAGACTCAGTGGAGGGAGATTTCTGCAGCATATTTGGCAAGTACAGAATCACAGTATATATAAAATAATATGCAAAGTGGTTGGAGAGAAGCTTCAGAATGGCAAAGATGTTTTTATTATAAATTTTGTGAGCAGACTGCAGTTCCAACCGTTCAATACAGGGCAATTTCACCCCCCTTCCTTCCCAGGCCAAATTTTAGTTTTCAGCGCTGTCGCACTTTGAACGTCAATTGCGCGGTCGTGCGACGTTGTACCCAAAAAAAATTGACGTCCTTTTTTCACCACAAATAGAGCTTTCTTTTGGTGGTATTTGATCACCTCTGCGGTTTTTATTTTTTGCGCTATAAACAAAAGAAGAGCGACAATTTTGAAAAAAAACACAATATTTTTTACTTTTTGCTATAATAAATATCCCAATTTTTTTTAAAAAAAACAAATTTTTTCCTCAGTTTCGGCCGATATGTATTCTTCTACATATTTTTGGTAAAAAAAAAAAAAAAAAAAAAATCGCAATAAGCGTATATTGATTGGTTTGCGCAAAAGTTATAGCGTCTACAAAATAGGGGATAGATTTATGGCATTTTTAAAAAAAAAAAATTATTTATTTTTTTAGCGGCGATCGCGATTTTTTTTCGTGACTGCGACATTATGGCGGACACATCGGACACTTTTGACACATTTTTGGGACCATTCACACTTATACAGCGATCAATGCTATACAATTGCATTGATTACTGTGTAAATGTGACAGGCAGTGAAGGGGTTAACCACTAGGGGAAGGGGAGGGGTTAATATGTTTCCTAGGGAGTGATTACTAACTGAAGGGGGAGGGGACGCTCAAGGGGAGGAGACCGATCAGTGTTCCTCCGTTCTGGGAACACAGATCGCTCTCCTCAGAGCTGACAGGCTGTGGATCTGTGTGTTTACACACACAGATCCACATGCCGGCCCGGTTAACGGGCAATCGCGGGTGCCCGGCGGACATCGCGGCCGCCGGGCACACGCACCGGGTCCCGAGGAATGCGGCGGGCGCGCGCGCGCCCCCTAGGCGGCCGGGAATCCCAAGACGTCATATGACGCCCACCCAGGATGGGAGATCCCATCCCAGGACGTCATATGACTATGGGCGGGTAGGGAAGTGGTTAAGGGCCCATCCAAACCAGTAGGTTATCGCAATGCATAATAGCGTGCATTGATGCAATGCAGACCTTGACATTGGGGGAGATTTACTAAAACTGGTGCACAAAGGACCTGGTGCAGCTATGCATAGTAACCAATCAGCTTCTTTGTTTTATTGTCAAAGCTCAATTGAACAAGCTGAATTTCGAAGCTGATTGGTTACTATGCACAGCTGCATCAGATTCTGTGAGCAAATGTGAACCATGTGCAATGTGGAGCCATTCATTAACCCCAAGACACCCTGCCAATGGATATTCATTGCAGCTCACCACGACACACAATAGTGCACTCACTGTGTCACCAAAAAATACTACACGCAACATTTTGGTGTGCTAGGAAGCCCAATAAACCGAAAGGCCTGCCATAATGCAATGTACATAAACACATGGCATAGTGTGTGTCAATACACATTCCCTAACACAACACAACAGTGTGAACAGGCTGCAATGGATCGCTTTTCAGAGGATCGTATAGCAGCGTCTGTAAGGCGTTCGGGTGTTATTGCTGCTGCCTCCTGACGCAGGCCTCTTGTTTTTTATTTTACTTTTTTTTTTACTTCTACTGAATATAAGCATTGTGTGAGGCTCTGGATCTATCACTCTTTTATCTAACAAATGTTTCCTATTAGCTAAATGCTGGGCCAACTTATTGTGCCTATTCCTATTTATTAAATAGAAGAAGAAGAGCACAATTTTTCATCCTATCTGATCAAGATGATAATTGATTCTGGTACTTGTCTACAACAATGACCTGCATATTGCGAGTCTGAAGAAGCCCATACAGCATTCACTTTGGCTTTTGGGTCTTTTTTGGTCGAATGTGTTTTAAAAGGCAGTATGGACGCATATGCAGGAAAAATTAATATATTTCACCACTTACCATTGTGATGCTTGCACGTGCAAAAAATATATATATATATATATATATGTAGGAAGGCCAGTATGGTGGCCTGAATTTATGGGAGGAGCCCGGGGGGTACTTAAGCAGCCCGCTCACCTGTGGTGCTTGTCGGTTTCCTGTGCGCGATATACGTCACTAGGCCGACTATTCGATATACCAGCGTCCGCAAGTTCTTGCCTCGCAAAATTCCGTTTTCGATACCGTTCTCAAAACTTTCGAAGTCCGCGTTTTTCGTTCGTAGTTTGTACCACGCGGCTGGCTTGGCTGTCGCAGGTAAGGTCCCGTCGGACTTTTCGTTTTCATATCAGGTCACTAAACCGTAATTTCAAAAATTTTCGTTTCACTCGCTTTTCATAAACTGCAATGTATATCGCATTTTTCGTTTCATGTCATGTCACTAAACCGTACTTTCAAATTTCGTTACTCGCACTTCACTATTGTAATGTATATCGCTCGTACTTTCGATATGTTACCATTTCGACAGCACCGCGACGCAGACGTCGCTTCATTTCTAGCATGTCGGTGTTTAAAAATATGTATCAGTAAACAGCCATAGCAAATCGCAATTGCAAGTTATCGGATCAAGTCAGTTCGATACCAATCATTTCTCATTTCTGAAACATTCTAGAACTCATTTCTGACATTTCAAATCATTTCAAAACATTTCTCATTTCAGTCACCTACCGCGCTCCGATTCGAATCCAGTCGCATCAAAAAGATGCACCGATTCGTTCCGGTGTGCCCCAGTTATTTGGCCTCATTTCTATACATGCTCCAGAGTTACGTTATTGTCTGTCATTAATACCTCTGTCATGTTTTTCACGTATCACGTTCCGTCACGAATCCAGTCGCATGCAAAAATGCACCGATTCATCTCGGCGTGCCCCAGGATTGGCCTCATTTCTATACATGCTCCAGAGTTTTGTTTGTCAGTCATTCATACCTCTGTCATGGTTATCATTTCATTTCCACCTATCACGTTCCGACATGAATCCAGTCGCATGGCAATGCACCGATTCGTCTCGGCGTGCCCCAGGATTGGCCTCATTTCTATACATGCTCCAGAGTTTTGTTTATCAGTCATTCATACCTCTGTCATGGTTATCATTTCACTTCCACCTATCACGTTCCGACATGAATCCAGTCGCATGGCTATGCACCGATTCGTCTCGGCGTGCCCCAGGATTGGCCTCATTTCTATACATGCTCCAGAGTTACGTTTTCAGTTATTCATACCTCTGTCATGGTTCTCATTTCATTTCCACCTATCACGTTCCGACATGAATCCAGTCGCATGGCAATGCACCGATTCGTCTCGGCGTGCCCCAGGACTGGCCTCATTTCTATACATGCTCCAGAGTTACGTTTATCAGTAATTCGTACCTTCTGTCATGGTTATCATTTCATTTCCACCTATCACGTTCACACATGAATCCAGTCGCATGGAAATGCACCGATTCATTACGGCGTACCCCAGGGCTCGGCCTCATTTCTGATACATGCTTCAAAGTCCGGATCATAGCTAATCGCAGACGTCGGGGGATGGATCCATGTCTCTGCCATACAGCTTACTACCATTTCACTCCCACAAAGCATCACCGTTCCAGAACCAGTCGCATCTGACATGCACCGATTCTTTACGGAATGCCTTGCTGGTTCCAAACAGCATTTCATACCATACTAGAGCTCGGTTGGTTGCCAGTCGCAAACACGGCACAACCAATTCAAGCCTCAGTCTAATAATCATTTCTCTCATTTCATTTCATATGAGGCGCCGATTCGAATCCAGATGCATCAAACAGGCACCAGATCGTCCCGGGTGCACCAATGTTTTCACTTGCCTCATTTCAATACATGCTCCAGAGCCCGGTTCTCGGTCGAATCAAAGATGACGACCAGGCCAGACCTCTGTCATGAAGTCCATTCATAATCAAGGCAAACATTTCGAATCATTTCATTGTCATACAAATCGTTGCTTCAAAAAATCAGTTAGCAATCCCTTCACGAAGTGTCACCTTTTCGTTTTTCTCAGGTCAGTCAAAGTTCAGTAGGTCCACCCTGCACCAGGTTGGACGATATCCCCCCAGGTAGAAAAAAAAAAAAAAAAAAAAAAAAAAAAAAAGGGAATGGGAGAATAAGTCGGGTAAGTATGACTCAGCGGATCAAAGAAAAAACTTGAAATTCATCTCACCCCTAATAGGTTACAGTCAACCAGGAAATAAAAGCTCAAGAGAATCCTCACCAGAGCAACCATGTCTCAGTCCGGCAGCGAAGACCTCACGGCCCCTCTGTCACCTTCTCCGGTCTCAGAAAGCGGCAGCGTGCAATCCCTTAGGGGATGGACTATCCCCAAACTGACGGCAGAGCTCAGACGCAGAGGTGTCCCCTTCCCCGCCACAGCAAGGAAAGGCGAGCTTTTCAAACTCCTCTTTCCCCCACCAGCAGCAGGACCCAGTACCCAACAGGCATCCCTTCAGTCGATATCATCGGCCATTGCGCAATTACACACGATGGTGTCATCTCTATCCACCTCAGTTGCAGACGTCCAAACCAGGGTTGCAATTCTCGAGGCCCGACCGGCCACGGCTGTCCCCGACCCAACGGCAACTCAAAGCTTGACACCTCTTCCTGCAGGTACCTCAGGCTCAAGCCACATTGTCTACCCCTCCCACCTGGTCCCAACCAGTATCAGGAAGGACATCTTGGACGGCAAGGACGTCAACCTGGCCTCTCTCCTCATTTCCGTACATGATTTGGCAGAAAATAAAGCCTACTCCTGGGGTGACATATCAGTGGTCCTTAAAGCCAAAGACCCCAGATTGAACCGCAAGCTAACAGTCTCAGAGTTTACCCTGGCCTTTGGCATGCTCAGAGATGTCCTGTGCTCAGCCACCCCTAGCAGGCGGGAAGAGTTAGATTTGTATCTCCATACTGTGGTAGACTTGGGCCACAAGTATGGAGGTTCTGCCTTTTACGATTACCATCGTTCCTTTTCAGCCAAGGCCGCGGCCAGACTCATACAGTTCCAGGTCACGACAGATTGGAGTCTCATGGACACAGAGCTCTTCTGCCGCCACTTTGCCGGCTTACGCTCACCTCTGTGTGCGATTTGCCAGTCTTCCACCCACACTGCCACCTGGTGCGCCAATCAGACGGCCTTTCGAGTTTCCCTCTACCTCAGGTTCAGTACAGGGTCAGCCGATCCCTGAACCAACGCCTCAGGTGGATAGACTCGGACGCCCAGTCCGAACCGTGGGAGGGGCAGCCATCTGTAATAACTTTAATCAGGGGTCCTGCAACTTCAGCCAGTGCCGTCTACTTCACCTCTGCACCATATGTCATAGAGCCCACCCTAGGATTTTGTGTGAAGTCAAGCAACACAAGAAGGCGTGACTAAGCCGGATCAACCTCTTATGGTTAGGATGGTATCTCACTTCACATCCCACCCCTTCCCTGGCCACCTTTCTTATCCAAGGCTTCACAGCAGGCTTTCACACCGGCCTCATTTCACTACCCCACACTACTCACGAATGTGCCAATCTTCGTTCGGCAGCCATTGACGAACAAGCCATAGATCAGCTCTTGCAGGCAGAGGTGGATCGAGGTTACGTGATAGGCCCTTTCAGTTGCCCCCCTTTCAACACATGGAGAGTCAGCCCTATTGGGCTTGTCAAGGGCAAGTTTTCAAATAAATTGCGTTTGGTGTACGACTTGTCTGCGCCTCATTCTTCCCACATACCCAGTCTCAATTCCCTGATCCCCTCCGAGGAGTTTTCCCTAAAATATTCTTCCGTGGACATGGCAATACAAGCGATCATCAAAGCAGGCACAGGCGCCTGGCTCTCCAAAGCCGACATCTCGGATGCCTTCAAGCTCCTGCCCATCCACCCAGCCCTTTGGTGCTGGCATGGCATCAAGTGGAAGGAAGCATATTATTTTGCTACAAAGCTCACCTTCGGTTCGAAGAGTAGCCCGTGGCTCTTCGACACGTTCGCCCAGTCCCTCGGTTGGATACTATTACACAAGGGTCAATGCCATGAAGTCATCCATTATCTAGATGACTTCCTACTGATAGAACCACCCAGCAAGCCCCCAGGAGATCTCGACAAACTTAGGGTAATTTTTGGAAACCTCAATGTTCCTATTGCCGAGCACAAAGTCGATGGCCCAGCAAATAGCATCACTTTTCTCGGGGTCAGCTTGGATACCTGCGCAATGCAAGCCAGTCTCCCCCTCGACAAACTAACACGCATTAGGGCAGTTCTTCACGAGTTTACACACACCAAGGACTGTACCAAAAAACAGTTGCAGTCCCTCCTGGGTATGCTCAACTTCGCTATGCGAATTATTCCGCAAGGCCGCACATTTGTATCACGCTTACTCAGATTTCTGTCGGAAACTCAAGACCCTGATCAGATTTTGAATTTAGACTCCGCAGCCATAGCGGACCTATCCATGTGGGAGGAATTCTTGTCCGCCTGGAATGGCATATCTCTATTCATACCTATAGTTTCGGTCCATTCACCCCAGGTGGTAACGGACGCCGCAGCCTCCACAGGTTTCGCGGCAATTTTTGGCCATCATTGGTTTTCAGGACCCTGGTCTCAACAGATACTATTGATACCCGGCTTTTCCCAAACATCTGCCCTCTTTGAGCTTTACCCCATAGTGGCAGCCGCACAACTCTGGGGCCACCACTGGACAGGACAAACTGTAGTCTTTAGCACCGACAACCAGGCCACGGCAGACATCATCAACAAAGGCAGGTCCAAGTCCCTAGCAGTCATGTCCTTCCTGCGCAGGTTGGTACAACTGTCTTTACAACATCAGTTCAATATACACTGTGCATTTATTCCCGGCAGATACAACTCAGCAGCTGACGCACTGTCACGTTTCAATTATTCCTCTTTTTTCAAACAGGTTCCCGATGCCGATCCAATGTCGGCCCCTATCCCTGTCTGGTCACAACTGACCCTGGACTAGTTCAACACTTACACGGAGCTACACAACTCATAAATCATTCCCTCTCCTACAACACACTTAAAGCCTACCAGACAGCTTGGAAGGCCTTTAACAAATT
Source organism: Lithobates septentrionalis (assembly GCA_037952835.1). NCBI lineage: Eukaryota > Metazoa > Chordata > Amphibia > Anura > Ranidae > Lithobates > Lithobates septentrionalis. Next base: position 298,280 of record JBBDGP010002289.1, read on the forward strand.
CCTCACGTCCTGCCGTAAAGGACCAACAGATATCAAGCAGGTACTGGCCTTCACTGCACACTGCCACACGCAGTTGGCCTTATCCTACAATACCATCCGGCTATACCTAGCCGGCATTCAACATTTTATGGCGCTTGAAGACCCCACGAAATCTTCACTATTCACATCTCACGCTATACGAACCGTTTTAAGGGGAATTCAGAAACAACAACCAGTCATCAGCACTAAGCGCTTGCCCATTACGGGACCCATCTTTAGGGACATGTCAACGATTCTGGCTACCTCGCCATTCGGTCTGCTCCGCAGCACGGTCTTACAAGCAGCTATATATCTAGCGTACTATGGGTTCTTGCGCCCTGGCGAATTCACCTCTAACAAACCCACAGACCGAGTACTATGCAGACGACACTTACTTAGATACCAAGACCACTTCATCCTGCACCTCGAGGTCTCTAAAACCCAGCAAACGGGCTCAGGAGCGAACATTCACCTCTACAAAACCAACAACAGCTGGTGTCCAGTCGCCGTACTCAACCGGCTCCTGTCACTCCTGCCTGAACAACCAGACAGCAGTCCCCTTCTACCGTTCCCAGTTAAACCCTTAAACGCCTCTCAGTTTGTGGAACACATAAGAATACTTCTCCGCAATCTTCATCTTAACCCTAGTCAGTATTCCGGACACTCGTTTCGCATCGGAGCAGCCTCCGCGGCATCCCGCCACGGTGTTCCAGACCACATCATCAAAAGACTGGGCAGGTGGAAATCAGCCTGCTTCGCCCGGTATATCCCCAACCCACAAACAGAGATGGCACAGGCATTCTCCAAATTGGCTCAATAAATAATTGAAAATCAATAAAATCATAACCCTACCTGAATGTTTTTGCCCCCTTATTTTGGCATACCGGCCATTAGACCAAGGCACACTTTCAGGTCCATTTCATATGGTAAGTCCACACTTTCAGGTCTATTTCCGATGGTAAGTCCTATCTTTACTGTAAGTGGTATCCACGTACATACCGGACATAGGGCTCCAACCATAAGTAGGAAGGCCAGTATGGTGGCCTGAATTTATGGGAGGAGCCCGGGGGGTACTTAAGCAGCCCGCTCACCTGTGGTGCTTGTCGGTTTCCTGTGCGCGATACCCACCCTCCCATCCCCATTTCACAGCATTTCTCAAACTATTCATTTCATTCATTTCTCTTACAGAATAATCATTTCTTAAACCAGGGTATGCCCCCTTATTTTGGCATACCGGCCATTAGACCAAGGCACACTTTCAGGTCCATTTCATATGGTAAGTCCACACTTTCAGGTCTATTTCCGATGGTAAGTCCTATCTTTACTGTAAGTGGTATCCACGTACATACCGGACATAGGGCTCCAACCATAAATATATATAAAAAAGGCCAGTATGGTGGCTTGATTTTATGGGAGGAGCCCGGAGGGTATTTAAGCAGCCCACTCGCCCATACTCTTTGTCGGTTCCAGTGCGCGATTCGTTACGTCACCAGGCCGACTCTTCAGCTCACTGCGTGTTTGTGAGTCTGTTGTTTCCGAGTAGTACCTTGCGGTTGCTCATTTGTGGTTTGTCAATAAAGGCTCGCTGTCGCAGGTAGGAGTCATTACTTTGCATTCGTATCTTGTCCAAAATCATTGCCATTCGTTGTATCCCCCATACCGTGTTCAGTTCCCGCCGTGGAACTTACGAATCGTTCGTACACGGTGCTCCCCCCACAAGCCCCCCCCCCCCGTTACTTGCCAAAAAATCAAGTCATGTTGTGAGTGTCATACACGGCGGCACACCACACTCTTCGGATACGTCACATACTCGCTTCAGACCTATGCTGACCCAGTCGCACGGCCACTGTGTTAGGTAGGTTTCATTACCATGTCTTCTTATGTCAATTTGTTGCCAACTCGCAGAGTCACCCATACCATGTGTTCGGATCCCACAGTGTGCTTACGAATCATTCGTACGCACTTCTCTCATTTTTTACACCCAACTTATTCTTGCCTTGTGCGCAGCACCACGCCACACCTTCCCGATACGTAACACCCTCGCCACAGTCCGCCACGAACCACTCGCATGGCTCACTGTCACAGATAAAGATTTGTTACCACTCTCTTTATGTAGTACCTATTCCTTACCATTTGTTGTCCCCCAGGTCGTTCGTTAGTTCCCCCTACGGAACTTACGAATCAGTCGGATGTTGTCCGTATTCCTTGTACTACTTGGGAGTGAGGCCAGTGGCAAATGCCTACCTATCACGAGTGCCATCTTCAGGGACATGTCTGAAATCCTTACTCGTTCCCCCTTTGGGGCTTTGCCCAGTCTAGTCATGCGAGCGGCCATCTACTTGGCCTTCTACTGTTTCCCACGACCTAGCGAAATTAACCGTCAGTGGCTCCGGCAGTCAGGCACTGCTCCGGCACCACCTGACTCACTTTCCGAACCATTACACCCTTCATCTCACAGTCAGCAAAACGCAACAAAATGGCCCAGGGGTTGACATCAACCTATTTCAGACTAACAACGCCTGGTGCCTAGTGTTGGTCCTCGACTGACTACTGTCCCGGCTACCTAACCAATCTGAATATAGCCCATTGCTTCCCTTTCTAACCAGACCCCTCAGTAGCAGCCAATTTGTCAAGCTTGTCAGGATCCACCTAACCAACTTGGACTTCAACCCCAGTCAGTTCTCTGGACATTCCTTCCGGATTGGAGCAGCCTCAGCTGCCTCCCAACATGGAGTACCAGACCACGTAATCAAGAAACTAGGCCTATGGAAGTCCGCTTGCTTTGCCACCTACATCCCAAATCCTCAGGAAGAAATGGCACAAGCCTTCACCAAGCTGGCTCAATAAGCACAAGAAATCAACAAAGAGCTATTTCCCTATCTGAGTCTTTTGCCCCCTTTTCCTGGCATACCGACCAGACCATCAAGGCACACTTCAGGTCTATTTATGTTGTAAGTCTTGTCGCGTGTTTGTGATTCACATCTCTCCCACGACCATAAATAAGAAGGCCAGTATGGTGGCCTAAACTTATGCGAGGAGCCCGGAGGGTATTTAAGCATCCCACTCGCCCATACTCATTGTTGGTTCCAGTGCGAGATACCCTCCTGCCCTTACCTTTTTCAAGGCACTTCTCAACACATCCTTCTTCACAAACTACCCATTACTTATCTCCTGTATGCCCCCTTTTCTTGCCATACCGACCAGACCATTAAGTTCTATTTATGTTGTAAGTCTTGTCGCGTGTTTATGTGATTCACATCTCTCTTGGTCATAGGGCCACTACCATAAATATAAATTTATATATATATATATATATATATATATATATATATATATATATATATATATTACAGCATGCTGCAATTTTTTTTTGCACTGGAATGCATCGTAAACACATAGTAAAGCAACTCAGAAAAAATAAATAAAATAAATATTGCCCAAAAACACACTGCATACTCACCAAACATGCACTGCAAATGCATGTGGAACTGTGCACTGGATTTGGGGACTGCGGTGTAAACAAACAGTAAAAAATAAATAAATAAAAATGTAAAAAAATGTAAAAAGCCCTAAATGCAACTCATTAAAAAAATGAATGAAATAAATAATGCTAAAAAAACACACCACAAATGCATGCGGAACTGCAAACTAAACATGGGGATTGCAGTGCAAACAAGCCCTAAAGGTGACCATACATTATACAAAATTGCACAATAACTATGTAGTGTAGGGTGACCTCATATCTATTTTTCACTTATTTTTTTGGTGCAGTGCTTTTTCTAGTAGGATCGTTCTCACGACATGCATAAGGTATAGCATCACTGCATCAATCATCTGAATTTGACATCCTATTTTATAAATCTTAGGTGAGAGAAATAGTATTCTTTTAGAATATTAGTAATATTTTTTGCTTTATCTGCATTAAGTCCCATTTTGTAACCTTATCCTCCTGATGCTTGAAGCACAGGTTTTTACCTTTGTATAGTGTGGGCCCTGTAGAGAGGGAATGAAGTTGAGGCGATGAGTTGTAGAGGTGATTAGAGGATCAGTTTACTTTCCTAGGGAATTTTTTAAATAGTGACATGGAATATTTTAAAACTTGGCACATATCCATGTATCAAGTACAGCAGGACATCCTATGATCACGCCAAGGATCTGTTAGTGACAGGAGATTGGTACTGGTAGTTTTTGGTATGGAGCTCGAAATGCATAAATCAATGCCTTCCCTAAGTACTTCTTCACACTATTCTTCCTTGCATCATTAACATTAACCGCACACTCATCTTTCCTGTAACCCCAATACTACCCCTACCTGTAACTATCACACTCACTCTCCCTGTAACCCCAACACTAACCCCCCCGTAACCATAACACTCACTCTCCCGGTAACCCCAAAACTAACCCTCCCCCTAACCCTAACATTACCCCCTCACTGTAACCTCAAAACTACCCCCCCTGTAACCCTAACACTATTCCTCACTGTAACCTCAAAATTACCCCCTGTAACCCTAACACTACCCCTTACTGTAACCTCAAAACTATCCCCCTCTACCCCTAACACTACCCCTCACTGTAACCTCAAAACTATCCCCCTCTAACCCTAACACTACCCCTCACTGTAACCTCAAAACTATCCCCTCTAACCCTAACACTACCCCTCACTGTAACCTCAAAACTATCCCCTCTAACCCTAACACTACCCCTCACTGTAACCTCAAAACTACCCCCCTGTAACCCTAACACTACCCCCACTGTAACCTTAAAACTAACCCTAACCTTATCCATCACTGTAACCCCAAAGCCATCCCTCCCTGTAACCCTAACACTACCCCTCACTAACCTCAAAACTAGCTCCCCATGTAACCCTAACACTACCCCTCCCTATAACCTCAAAACTAGCCCCCTAACCCTAACACTAGCCCTCCCTGTAACATTAACTGTAACAAGCCCTCCCTGTCTGTAACCATCAAACTCACTCTTTCTATAACCCCAACACGACTCCTCCCTGTAACTATGACACACACTCTTCCACTCTTCCTGTAACCCTAACACTAACCCTCCATGTAATCATCACACTCACTCTCCCGGTATCCCCAAAACTATCCCTCCCTGTAACTCTAACATTACCCATCACTGTAACCCCAAAACTAACCCCCCCCGTAACTCTACCACTAATTCTCCCTGTAAAACTGATTCTCCCTATTATACTTACACTAACCCTTGCTGTAATCTAACACTAACTCTGTAACACTGAAGGTGGCCATAAATGTAAAGAAATCTATAGATTCCCCAATTAACAAGAAATAGTGTGAATGGAGGAATCTCCCACTGCCTGCTACTGTATTCCAACAGCTAACACTCACAGCTGTGAGTCACTGCTCCTTCGATTCCTCCCTTCTTGGGCCTGGTGGTGCTGGCATGGCCACCCATGTGTTTTGATCCATCCACAAGAATTGGTCAAAATTCAAGCCGTGTATGGCTGGTTTAACACTTCCCTTCCCGTAAGTCTAACACTAACCCTTGAGTGCTTCAGCAGGAGGGGGCGCCAAAGACCTACAACCTTTGCTCCTGAAGTAATTTACACCTCATAGGAGATGGGTTTACTTTGGCCTTTTCACCTTGGGTGCTGGGGGACCTTGTCCGAGCATTGACTCTAATACTAACTCTTCCCTAATGGCCCGTACACACACTATAAGAAAACCGGGCAATTATTTTAGTTCAAAGAATTTTCGTACGAATTTCGTATAATGTGTACACGACTTTTGACAGCCGATTCGTCCGAAAATTCCCGAAGGGACACACTCCAATATTTTTCTCGAACGGTAACAGAACGAACAATTTTTGTTTAATGTGTATCATTTTCGTACGATTTTCATACAAGAAAAATCAGAAAAGAAAAACTGCGCATGACCAGAAACAATAAACAACAAAAAAAGCCTTTGTCGTACGAGAATATTCGTAAGAATTTTTGTGCGAATTTTCTTTCATCTGTTTCGATTTTGCACGATTTTCTTATAGTGTGTACCCCACTTAACTCTACCTGTAACCCTAACACTATCTCTCCCTGTAACCCTAAATTGGGGTACACACTAAAAGAAAATAAGGCGAACATTCGTCCGATTTTTTTCAATGCTTCACAGCAAATCGGAACCGATGAACGAAAATTCATACGAAAACCGTGCACATTAAACGATTGTTCTGTTCCCGTACAGGAAAAATTTTGGAGTTTGTCCCTTCGAGAATTTTCGGACAAAAATTTGGAATTCGCTGTCAAAAGTTGTGTACACACTATACGAGAATCGTACGAAAATTCTATAGAGGAAAATGTTCGCCCGATTTTCTTATAGTGTGTACGAGCCTTAAGGCCAGGTTAACATATGTGCAAACACGCACAGGACCCCTTTGGTATGCGGACCGCGGCTGCTCCGGACCTGTATGAACCGGCTCCATTGAGAGCCAGTCACACTTGCATGTCATGCGAATTGGCTGAAATTCGAACCATCTATGGCCGGCTTAAAGTGTTTGAGAAGGCAGAAGGTTTTTTTTTGTTTTTTTTTTATTACCTTACTGCATTCTAGCATTCTAAGTAGTAAGGTAAAAACCCCTCTCCTTTCCTTGCAGCCCCCCCAAATATATACCTGTACCCAAACTCAATCCAATGATGTGCACAATAGCTGAGGCTCTCCTGGGTCTCTCGCTCCTCATTGGCTTACATACAGCCGCAGGAGCTATTGGTCCCCATTGCTGTCAATCAGAACCAGTGATGAGGGAGCGGGTGGCAGGGCCAAGCCCCACTCTGTGTGTCTTATTGACACACAGCGGGCTCAGGAGCGAGCAGGCACAATTGCCCCCACAGCAAGCAGCTTCCTATGGGGCACTCAGCGGGGGGGGGGGGGGTTGGAGCCAAGAGCGTCAATGGGGGACCCGAGAAGAAAAGTATTGAAGCTGCTCTGTGAAAAACCACTGCACAGAGCAGGTAAGTATGACGTGTTTGTTTTTTAAGAAAAAAAAAAAAAAATTTACAATCACTTTAACCACTAGACGACCAGCCGCTGCAGTTATACTGCGGCAGGGTGGCTCTCCTGGGCAAATCACCATAGCTTTACATCAAGCGCTTTAAGACCACCAGGGGGGCGCGATGTCCGCAGGGCAAAGTTGTCTTAATAGCATCATGGGCCCCTGGGCAAAGTAATGCTCTGGGGCCCCTACAATGGAGACAGTGCAGGTAAACAGACATCAAGTAGGTAGGAGGCAGACAAGCGGAGCTTCCCCTTTTGGGTGGAGCTCCGCATTAACTACATGAACAATCATTCTGTATAGCAAAGAAACAGTGGCAAAATACTACATACATAAAGTAACAAAGCTGTCCTGTGCATATAATATATCTGTTAGATTGATGCGTCCCCAGCACTCTGGCCCCTCTACACCCTAGATATCCCCCCAGCACTCTGGCCCCTCTACACCCCAGATATTCCCCCAGCACTCTTGCCAGTGTTGCCAACCGATCGGTAATTTACGGGCAGCCCGTAATTTTCATCCCATTTTTGGGCTGCCCGTAAATGGCCGTTACGGGCAGTGGTGCCCGTAAAAAACATAGCTGCGGGCCAACAATTATACTGCGCATGCCCACCGCTCTGAAGCCTGCCTCGTAAACACTCAGCCTTTTTCAGCTGGGCGGGCGCATGCGCAGTGAGCAAGTGACGTAATGTCGCCGTCTGGCGCCATTTTTGAGTGGACGGCGGCGCGTCTCGGCAGTATATCAGTGGAGCGGGCTGTGGGCAGGAGACCGAAACCAGACCCGCCACACTATGACTAATAGAGCCTGTGGGGAGTCAGGGATTCCCACCACCACAGTACTGTGCCCCTACCTCCACCATCAGCCAAGTGGGTAGAGCGGAGGGGACTTTATGGTGGAGACAGTAAGTGGCTGGCAGACTATTATGCTGTCTGCGGGACGGAGACTGTCGGACCATCCATGGCAATGAACAGACCAGGCACACAAGCAAGGCAAGCCTGCAGACTCAAAGCTCTCAGGTGAAGACACAGCTCAAAACAAAGCCCTTTTTTCTGCCGTGCTCGGGTGACGCTGGTGTACGCGGCCAGCGTGCACTTGGTGTTTGTCGGGTAATATCTTGCTTCCCCCGACACAGCGTGGGCGCCTCTGCTCCGAGATGGTTCATCATTACCTTCTATCCACAGTGCCTTCCCTCCTGCCTGGGATGCATGTAAGCCCAAATATTATCACTTTCTCCATCCTTTTGGCTGGTTGAAATTGGTCTTGCCTTTGCTGTTTGTTTCAAATTTCCTTTTTTACTTGTGTATATATCACAGTCCAT